>CM060841.1:24940000-25047500 GCA_030762175.1 Metallyticus violacea
TCACAGATGTGTAAATCAATTTCGTAAAACGGGAAGCTTTCTTGGTAAAAAGCGTACACATCCATGAGTAGTTATCACAGAAGAAACATTAGGTAGCATTGAACGTTGCCCTAAAAATCACTTCGATGTCTTTCTAAGCAAACGTAAATTTTCCTTTGTTCGAACGGCTATAAAGCTACTGAAGTTAAAATCTTATAAAATTACTGTAGTGTAAGAACTTAAAGGGGGTAACTAAATAGTGTGCATTACGGAGAAATTGACCCTGTTCTAATTTTTTTAAGGACGAACCTTGGTTTTAACTAAGTAGTATGCTAATTCTCAAAACAACTGATACTAGAGCTCAGAGAGGGCTTAAAAATTCTGTATTACAAAGTAATAATAATAACAATAATAATATTTATTTTACCTGGCTACGTTTTTTAAGGAAAATATGTTTACAATTTATTTGTACGGCTGGATATTATTTTTCTATATCAGCGACCATCTTGCATCACAAAGACATCTGACGAATTGCTCCAGTCCCAATCTATATTGCTGCCCACCCGCTGCATCCAAATGAAATTCCCCAGAAGTAACCGTATAATGGAATACCGAAGTACTTTATCTCTAAGCATAATGCTGAGGTGTAACAAATTCACTGCTATCGGCTTCCAAGAATCACCATCTATCCAGCTTATTAAAAACCCACATTCAGATTGCAGTTTTTCCAGAACACTCCATATTGTATAGAATCCAATTGAGTTTATGCTGAACAAAGTGGGGACTGAACCATATGATGACAGTGCAGTGTGTCTGCTATAGGAAGCATTTCGTTGATAATTTCGTAATGTACCGTTGCTGTTCAGTCAGCAGATATGTTACAGGGTTAAAGGTTTTCCATATCCGTTTCCAGGGCAAACGGAGATATTAATCTGGACTATTGGTACCACCTGTAGCAGGTACAGAAATAATGGTATATTTCTTTAACCATTCCCATCAGGATATCCTGTTGTGGTAGCTTCGAAAAATCTCCATAGATAGCGTGTAACAGCTTGGGCACTTAATAGCATTTTTCTGCCAGCGGTAAAGTACACCCTTGAGCCTGTATATTAATGGTGTCTTCTTGTTGACGGTATGCCTGCATGGTTTGCTTCAGGATCATGACTGTCATTTCAACGCTACATTAATCAACCCCAGTCGTAATTGGTCTCGAGAAACGCGATACAGCTTCCTAGTCCACAAGAAATATCCTATGAGCTGTTCAACCCATTGGGTATGGCACATCAATGGCGGTAGAATTTGCGCCAAATGCGATACCTAACTCAAAGCAAATATGTTCCAATACCAAGCACGTTGAATAACATTTAAAATCCTGTTTTTTGTGTGGTATATATTGAATGTCTAGTATGTTTATTCTCTGTACCCAGTTGTATTCATTCATTCATTCATTCATTCATGGCGTTGCTATTCTTATGGAAAAAAGGGCCAAAACCTTTGTTTTCATTCCCAAACGTTTAACAAAAGGCTGATTTTTCCCAAGAAGTTCAGACTTCTGAATGTTAATGCGTGCTTCAGTATATGTAATGACTGCATGTAAGCGGTGCCATCTTTTGCATATCGTGAACATCTTTATCCAGAACAGTAATGCCATCCCATATGCCCGTACTGCCAGTTGCTTCCCGTATATAGTGAACCCTTTCACCTCCTTTTGAATATTTTGTAATTAAGGATCAAGGTATTAAGTGAATAGCATCATGGACTATGGCACCCTTGTCGAACCGGTATTGCGATCCGTATTCATGTAGCACGTTATCAAAGACGTGATCCAGGTCAGATTAATGACTGCTGCAGAGGCAGGTTCCTGTTTACAGTAAAGAGCATCATTCTTGCAATGCTACAAGGTGTGTTGTATGGTAAGTTCGGATGCACTGTGCTGTCTGTTCTTCGCTAAGAATGTGACGGATTACATTTCTCAAATGTTTACTTATAACTTTGGCAAGCAATTTGTAGTCACAATTAAGGATTGTAATGGACCGGAACTCTCGGAGATGTCTTGAGTGTACCGTCTTGGGAATCTGAACAATGATGACATCTGCCTATTGCGGCGGTTTTAAAACGGAGGAGAAGGAAGAAAAAGAACGGTTATCTCATAGATGGGTTTTAATTAATCACAATATTCATAGTATTTTGCAGAATCAATGAAGTTCTTCTTCTCTCCCGCCGCAGTCTCGATGTGTCGCTATGCCACAGCTATGTTAGGTAGAGCGCTGGTATTTCGTGACCTTTTCAGGTCACCAGGGAAAATAGTCGGAAACCGGGTAATGTATGAAAACAAATCTCAAGACTGGAACTGACGGTATTTGTTTGCTTGTGTCGCTTGGTCAATGTTAAGGGTCGCTTTTTTAAAGTTCTGTTGAGAGGTTCTTAGATCACACTTGCACTATAACCGAACTAATTGTCTATCACTCTATCCGGATAGCTGAAACACACTCCCCTTTGTAGCTCTACTGTCACTTTCGATAGCTCAACTCACATCCCCATAGCTGAACTCCCTCTCCCGATAGCTAAAACTCACTTTGGCCTGATAGCTCAACTTACCCTTTCTCCCTCCGGACCTCGAAATCCCAATCTTTTATCAAATATCCTTCGTCCGATAGGTAGACATCTCCTACCATTTCGAACTATTATTCTTCTTCAAAAAAATCTATTTACCGAGGGGTCGTGCATATACCTTTCCTAAGATCCCTTATTGGACATTCCTCAGGCCTTAAATTTAATTTATTCTTTTCCCCTTTGGTTCCTTATATCGGGCTTTCTGGTTTATATCACTGTCATGACTTGTTTGTTCTTAGTCTGTTTCATATTACGCTTTGCCTTCAGATTTTAACAAAGCTAAGCTTTTCCAGAAACCTTAAAGGGGCGACCCTTTTTACACAAAGCATCTTGCAACAAAATACAAAGGAGACACATGGCCATCTGTTCTTTATCCAACACAAAACATATTTACAATCTTCATTTTCTGGCTTATTTCTAAAGTTTCTGTCCTCCAGTTATTTCCTTCTCACTACCCATGAAATTCACAAATAACTTAACTACTAATAGCAATACACATAAATTGTACATATCAATAGTAATACTATTTATAATATATGTAATTGATTATGCTAATTTCAGTGATAATTTAAATGGGGGCGGCATCTCATAAATACTGCCTCACTATGTAGTCGCTATTTTCTCAGCACAGCAAAGCTATGTGGTCCTGGTGGTGTAGTGGTTACCATACTTGCCTCCTATACCCAAATCGCGGGTTCGAACCCGGCCACGACCGATGGATTTTTTCGGGCGTAAAAATCCTAAGTATGGCTTCCTTCGGAAGGGAAATAAAGCCGTGGGTCCCATGTCGTACATTTACGGCACGATAAAGAATCTCAAGCCTGAAAGAGAGGCCTCTGAGCAAAATTTGTCGGCCGTTTCACGTCCTGAGTTGAATGGGACGCTGATGACCTGAGATGTTAAAGAGCGTCCATAAATAAATCAATCAAAAATAATAGCAAAGCTCCTTATATATTGCCATTAAACCCGGTTTAATTTAATTCCAACAGTGTTTATTAAATTCATGAAGTAAATCATCGGGGCCAGGCATTCTGGATAACACCGAGCACTTCGAAAACCTGAATGATGCAGGATACCCAGGTTGATGTTCATCCGTCAGTCGAGTTGCATGTTGGGACATATCTGCTTGAACTTTCAGAGCATAGTCGGCATTGTCACGTAGTAATTAAGTATAGTAATGCTCTGTTGTTTTCTTAATACCTGTATGATTCGAGACTTCTTCTCCCTCCAATATGATTTTTGTTATAGATTTTTGTCGCCCGGTTTTCGTTTCCTTCGCAATATAATAGAAACCTGGCCATGGTCTACCGCTGTAGTGCGGATCAGATGCCCTGTAGTTCTCTTTCTTTGCGTTTCTATGAATCTTCATTTCTGTAAGTCTTTTCCGACATCCGCTGCTTCTTGTTTACTGTGAAGCTCGTGTAATATGGCCGTGTAAAATTCCACCGTCTCCCGCCTGGCTTTTGCGCATCGATATGCCGCGGTTTTGAAAAAGGATTAGATGTTTGATTTTGCCTTTGTCACCCACCAATGTGTTTAGTAGGTGCAGCCGCAAAGGAACGTTTTAAAAGTGTTGAGCAGTCTTGAAAATCCTGCAGAATCTCCTATCATTTGGCAATGAACAGCTGAGCATGCAATACCCAGGTCCGCTTTGGTACATATTCACACGGCGTCCTATTGCATGGAGTAAAGAATTATAATCACTAGGGCGACTGGCACAATTTCCGCATGATGAATTTCTGATAGCATCTCCTATCCAATCGTGATGCAGACTGACCGCGGACAAAAGGTAAACTGCACTTCTTTACCATGGAGATGCTCCCAGCAGTCCAGAAGCTTTATTTGATCAACGAATTGCTGCAGCGTAGGGCATTCATGAAAAGCGCCGGATTAATCTTTGTGTGTCAAGGTACAGTTGAAATCCCTGACGAGTGAACATTTTCTATTGGAATGCATATGAGGTAAGATATCGCAAAAACCATTTCTCTCTGTCTCCTTAATCGGGCATATACAGATAGTGCCAAAAATATATTCACACTTCAAGCAAGGAAAAAATGTGTTAACATGACAAAACTAAATTCACCCAAACAGAAAATGATCAGTACTAATCATCTTAGACTTTTACAGTTGCTCAAAATGCCCACAATCGGCGTCGATACACTTCTGAGTACGTTGAACTATTGATTGAGCAATGTTTGCGAAAGTGTCCTCAGCAATTGCAGCACATACTGTTTCAATTTCTTCCCGAAGTGCTGTCAGTGTAGCTGGTTTTCTACGGTATACATCCTTGAGAGTTCCCCATAGGTAGAATTCCAACGGAGTTAGATCCGGAGAACGCGGTGGAAACTCAATCGGACCTCTTCGTCTTATCCAGCACCTTGGATCCAGTGCACAGGGCTTGTTGTTGTGTGAGGTCTCTCACATTTGCCCCTGTGAACATCGCATACGGTACCACGAGTCTCAAATTTGTCTCGAATGCGTGCAATTGTTACTCGCGTTGGTGATTATGTTCTGTACACACGTCTCCACTGTCTTTGAACTTCAACAGCATTCTCGGTTTTCCAGTACTAGTTCAAAATTGCTTTCTGCTGTTCAAACGATAATCTTGGCTCCATTTTGTTGTAGCAACGCTAGCATAACGTAATGTGAGTCACATCATTTACAGAACATCATATGATAATCTTGGCTTCATTTGTTCATTGTTGATTTACCTGTCACGTAGCAACGCTCTCATAATGTATGTGAGTCACATTATTTACAGAACATCATACTACACATTACTGTTTTTTTTTTCGGTTCAACTTTGAAATATATGAAATAGATACCTACTGTGAAATTGTGTATACATTTTTTTGGCACCCTTGGTATGTTTACTAACATAATATCTTCATACCGAGTAGATATAATATTTCCAGATGGATTATAATTTAAATTCGTCAGCGGAATACCGTGCCTATAATGTATCACCGTATCGGTACTCTCAGGTCCTATATTGATTTAATAATAATAATAATAATAATAATAATAATAATAATAATAATAATAATAATAATAATAATAATAATAATAATAATCATATATGAAATCAAAATTGCATGCGTTTACCTCTTGTAAAAAGCAGATATCTATATCATTCATCCCTATAAAAATCTCGTAAAAGCTATTGTTGGCAAGCTGTGTCAGATCGTTCACATTTATGGTGGTCCAAATTTGAAGATGCGCCAGTATTACACTAAACAAATGAAGTTTAGCAGTACCAACCATGTGTGATTGCATAATTGGCTATCATGTTATCTGATGTACCATTACGGCTGCATATAATTTGCATCTGGCTGCTAAATGGCATTTACTCGTCCCACTATCTTATTTTGTGTGTTTTGACGCTCGCTCTGAAGTAAAGCCTTAGTCCACTGCTGCTGCTGTTATTTTTTTTTTATTATTATTATTTTTTTTTTATTTGTATCCATCACCTTGTTGGGTAATTTTTGGTGCTTATCATGGGAGGTATTATGTTTAAAGAAAAATATTTAAAATGCATTAACAACGCAATGATTTTACTTTTACTTGCTAATTAATATCTTATAAATTTTTTGTAACTCTATAAATATTTGATTATTTATCTAAAAATGTATTTGTTACAGATCAGTATAATAAACAATAAGGATCATTCTTTGTTTTGAATGTAAAAATAGCATCTTCTGCATTAATAGTTATGCATCCTCATCGAATATGGTGGAAAATTCATGAAACTATTATTAAAATATATCATTCCCGGGATATTTTGAGTGATAGATTGTCTAAATATTTAAACTAACCATCACGAAAAATAGCAGTAATAATGTCAGGCAAGAAAATGTAAAGAATACTTAATTTCAAACGCTTTATCAATCATTCATTACCAAGACAATACTAACTAGCACAAAGAGGGCTTTTCCTGGCTCATAGTTTTCAAAATATATCTTGGGTTTGAAAACAGTAAAGTTAGAATAAGAAAGGAGCATTTTTTCTGAGAAGGTTACATAACAATTATAGGGACTTAGGTTTATTTTTATTTAGGATTGCTCTTTAATATCTCTGGCCACTAAATTTTGTTCAAAGGTCTCTTCCTTCAAGTTTGAGAATTTTTTATGCTTCGTAAATAGTTTTATTTCCCTTCCAAAGGAAACTACCCTTAGAAATTTTACGCCCTAAACATTTATTGAGCTGGCCGGGTTTAAACTCACGACCTTGGGTTACAGAGTTGTAGTGTTTAGAACATATAGCTGACTAGCATTCTGGTCTCTGAACCGAACTATTTAAATTTAAATCTAATTAGAATGCACTTTCCATGTTTTATTGGCGACATTTTGAAATATATCAGTTTTGAGAGACCTTAACCAAATTTCTGCCAGCTTTTTTGAATTTCGATTGACATTCTACACTTTCAATTGCGGAACCCGAGTTTAAAACCTCGTGGAACAGCTAAATATGTTCAGAACTGGATTGAAAAGAGTTAATGTTTATGTGAGGTTCCATGGTGTAATGGTTAGCACTCTGGACTTTGAATCCAGCGATCCGAGTTCGAATCTCGGTGGAACCTATTTTTTGTTCTATTTTCAGATACCCTTTTACATGAAACCCAATTGCCTAGTATTAAAAATCTTACGAGAATGAAATGTGTTATGATTAATACTATGAACTTTGAATCAAGTGATAGGAGGGCATTTGTTAGTAAGATCCTTTTTAAAAATGTGACAACTAACTTCTTTGAAACGTTTATTGGTGCGTGTTACTTTATATAAATACAGGTAGCTCGTTGTTAGTGGTGATTTCGGCAAGCTAAGTGCACTTTTGTAAAACATTCAGAAGTTTTATGAGAACAATTGCGTAATTGGCTATCATATTATCTGATGTACCATCACGGCTGCATATAATTTGCATCTGGCTGCTAAATGGCATTTACTCGCCCCGCTATCTTATTTTGTGAGTTTTGACGCTCGCTCTGAAGTACTTCCTTAGTCCACTACTGGTCTTTTCTGGTATCCATTCTTTGGTGCTTTACACGGGAGGTATTATTCTCTCGGCTTCCAGTAGGAGGGCGCAACTGTGTAAATAGATAGGAGTTCTCCTGTTCTGTTTTCTTGTGCTTGTTCTTCAATCGTGGATCGCGACGTGAGGGCACAGGTTTCAAATGTGGCCGAAGTTTCAAGCATTCTCCCTTTTCCATGACAGTGTCAAGTGCGAGGTGTCTGCTCGGATTCACTCGAAGTGCATGCAACTTCCTCCTGATTAGGCTCGGAGAGACAGCCATCCTGTTTCCCAGTCTCCTGTGCGGTGCTAGTGCTTGTGTCTGTTGTGTTGACATCCTTCTCACTGTTCACGGTCTACGTGTAACGTAACCTGCGGTGGAGCCTCAGGGACGCGTAATGCTTCGATGAATGTCGTCTGGCTGTTTCTGAGTTGAAGGACAAGATGTGTAGTCGCGTGACAAACGATACTCTTGAGGTTGGCCTATGTAACTAACAGAAATGTTATTGTTGTCGAGTATCAGCGTAGTCGAACTGCTACCTTTAAGCCTTATTCTCACAGCATACCAGGGTACGTCCATAAGTTTCCGGCCTCGCCAATAAGGCTTGTAGCCTTCACATAATCCTTAACTGGTGTCATACCTTAGCTTTTGAGTAAATAATTGCAGCTGTAACTTCCGCTCCGCCGTGTTCAGTTGTTCAGATATAGTTCCATAAAGAACACTATGTCTAGAAGATTGTGACATGTTCAAAATGCAGTATCCAGCTGTTATTAAGTTCTTCACAAAAGAAGGACTCTTGTTGAAGGGGAAATTATGGAAGACCGGCAGCTGGAAGTTACAGAAATAGCAGCAAGGTTGCACAACAGTCCTTCGAATTATTCATGAACATTTAAATATGAATAAAGCTAGTGAAGGTGTCTAGACTTCTTTCTACAGTACAAAAGCGGTAACGAGTCATCTGTTGTCAGACAATTTTGGAGCTCTGCCTTGGCAACGAGAGAGAAGTTCTGCAAATCATAGTTACAGGAGATGAAACTATGGTTCTCTACTATGACCCCTTGTCCAAAAAAGAATCAATGGAATGGCGTAAACATGGCGAAGCACCGCCTCTAAAGGCCAAGGTCACTCAGTCAACCAAGAAGATCATGTCCATAATCTTTTGGGACTTTGAAGGAATACTCTTCATTGACTTCAAGGAGAGGAACACCACAGTAAATGGCGAGTACTATGCTGGTCTACTGCACAGACTACGTGCTTCCATCAAAGAGAAAAGGCGAGGAAAGCTGAGTGGTGGTGTGCGCCTTCTTCACCACAACGCGCCTGTGCACACAGCTCTTGTTGCAAAGGAAGCTGTAAAGAAATGCTTCAAGGAGATCGACCATCCACCCTATAGCCCAAATATAGCTCCCAGTGACCATTTCCTCTTCTCAAAACTCAAGAGGAACCTTCGAGGAAGGAAATTTAAGTGTAACGAAGAAGTGTTGGATGCTGTTTATGCCCATTTTGCAGACAAGACTTCTGACTGTTTGAAAGAGGGGGGGGGGATTTGAAATGTAAATTCAAAGATATGAGAAGTGTATTGCAATAAAGGCTAACTGTATTAAAAGTGAAATATAGTTTGGGTCTTTATCAACCTAGAAAATGTGTAGGCCTGAAACGTATGGACGTACCCTCATATATACCTTTGTTTACAGATTGTAGATACTAGGTGTTCCATTGTTCTAGCCTTATGTCATAAACTGTGTCGTATTTACTTCGTTCTATCGCCAAAGCTACTGCATTCACTTCTTGTGGCAAGTTATATACGCACAGTAACAGCGCATTGGTCGCCTGGGTTTATTTTCAATTTATTAATCTCTCCCGATTCATAGGTTTGTTCCTGTGTATATTAATTAATTAATTTAACATATATCGCCTTTTACCTATTGTTTAACTGCATGGTATGTACTTGCTCTGGAGTAAATTTGAAAATATCTATCAACCATTGATGTATTTCATAAGCAGAGGGCCGTGCAGTCATTAGCATAAATTGTAATTTAGTTGTATTGCCCCGTTTATATGTAGCCATATTTGCTGTAATGTGTTACAGTATTATCACAAGTAATCTCAGACCCTCTCGTGATATTTATTAGGATTTTTTCACGAATAAAATAAGAATTGAAATATAATTCCTCTAAACATGGTTTACAAAATTGTAATAATTGTATATTTGTACTTAACCTTTTCAATCAATCTGCAACAGAAGAATTCCGATTATCAGTAATGCGAATAAAAGAACAAAATACGGGTTTAGGACTATTTCAGAAATAAGAATAAAAGTAATATTATCATTGTTATTAAAATACGCGCAAAGAATATTAACAGTAATATAAAATGTTATACTTATGAATATCTAGTCTATTCATTAATCGTGAGACTGAAATGGACAAATTCGACTATTACAATCGATACCGTTCCATTTTCTAATAACAACTGAGAAAACAAAAAAGTGATAACATACAGTGTCTCTATTTTACTTTGTTTTCTTTGGTTTAGTATTCCTAATGATGAGATCAATTTGCACATTTGACGCATCACCAAAACGCTTTGAAGAACCCTCCATTTTGCGTAATGATTGTCGATTGTCTATGCTTTTGTTGCTATCGATAACTCTCCACCGCTCTAGCAAAAGTGGTCAGTAATGCGTGTTCAGGAGTTATAAAATGGAGGTATAGAGTTGGCCACACGGATCACAAGACAAATGCACGACGCATGATAAAATGCATTTGATCATTATTTTTCTCGATAATTTCACTCCGTAATCAGGCTGTGATTGGTCAACATTCAAAGTTTTGTTTCGTTTCATTGGTCGATTTTAAGATGACGTCACATGAGTGGAATAGTCACTAATGTTGAAGCTTTAAAAAAAAAAAAAAATGATTTGCTACTTATGTAGTATTACTTAAAGCCTGGCTCTGAAAACACAATGCACGATCAATATTTTCACTACACGCTCACTGTGACACAAGCTGCCTGCTCGAGACCAACTATATTTGACGGGAGTTTCACAACTATACATAATCTCCACAGAAATGCTGGATATTTTACAGAGCTACGATGCAGAAACTTACGAATTGTAAACTTCAGGAATGAAATATTGTGCACAAATTATTTAAAAATTTAGGGTTCAAATACTTCTGTGTTGTTTGGAATGGAAGTTAAAGTGTCACGGGATCTCTTGCTTCCATAGCATGAGATCCAAACCATCCATGTATAAAAGTATTATCAACGGAGCTTTTTCAGTCTCAAACAAGAGAGCGCAGGATTCCTGTTCAGTGTTACTAATGCTCTGTCATTTTCTTATGGACGCCGTGCTCAGGTGAAGGAAGTTCTAGTGACCTCGTCAGTGGTGACACATATTGAAATAACCGCAAACAAATTACAATTTTTAATACGTATGCGCTATATGGCGACAAAATTAGAGTAACAGTTAAATTCAGGATGGTTTAATTGATAACTTTCCCAAGCTTAAGATCGCTGAATTACTCGCGGAAATAGTTTCCTTGCGAAATCGCCGGATTAAACATCCAGAGTGCTAATCATTGCACCATGGCAACTGTTCATATTAAAGTTTTTTAACAACTGAACCCTTTGAAGTTTCTTCTGCTTAGATCAAAGCGAAGAAATGTATTTTCTTTAATAAACTTTCTTTTTTCTACTTGTTTTAAATTTCCCAAGCGTTATATCTTCTACTCTATCCACTTGTTTTTATTATTTTTATGATTTTTTTCACATTACTCCCTTGCCTCTTCGTTCATTATCTTATTCAATTCTTTTGTCTACAAATTCAGTTTCATAAACTGCTTCGTGTTGTAATTGTTATTTCATTTCTATGTAATAGTTATAGTCTCATATTCAAACGCGTATTCTCCAGACCGTGTATTGCAAATATACTATTGCAGCGTTTTGGATCCGGCTTCCTTCACCAAATTTTGGTGATTTAGGGTAGGTTTAAAGATAGATATTTAAAATGCATTAATTGCGCAATGATTTTACTTTTCATTTCTAATTAATATCTTGTAAATTCTTTATAAGTCTATAAATATTTGGTTTTTTTTATCTAAAAAATGTATTTGTTACGTATCCATATAATAAACGTTAAGAGCCATTCTTTGTTTTGAGTGTAAAAACATCATCTTCTGCATAAACAGGTAACTTTAATTCGTCATGGAATACGCCGAAGATTTTTCAAACCATTATTAAAATGTATCTTTCCCGGGATATTTTGAGTGACCGATTGTCTAAATATAATTTAAACTAACGCTCACGAAAAATAGCGCTAATGACACATTTTAATAACAGTGCCAGTGAAGAAAATCTTGCTTTATTTCAAAATATTTATCAGTCATTCATTACCAAAATAATTAATACTAACTGGCACCTAGAGGGCTTTTTCTTGCTCATAGTTTTCAAAATATATCTTAGGCTTGAAAACAGTAAAGTTAGAATAAAAAAAGAAAACTTTTTGTGAGAAGGTTACAATAACAATTATAGGTACTTAGGTTTATTTTTATTTAGGATTGCTCTTTAATATCTCTGGCCATAAACATCACATATGAAACGGCCGATAAATTTTGTTCAGAGGTCTCTTTCTTCAGGCTTGAGATTTTTTTATGTTTCGTAAATCTACGACAGAGGACCAATAGTTTTACTTCCCTTCCGGAGGAAACCACCCTTAGAAAGTTTACGTCCTAAACGTTTATTGAGCTGGCCGGGTTTAAACTCGCTACCTTGGGTTACAGGGTTGTAGTGTTAAGAACTTAGGGGTACATATAGCTGACTAGCATTCTGGTCTCTGAACCGAGCTATTTAAATTTAAATCATGGAAAGGATGCACTTTCCATGTTTTATTGACAACATTTTAAAATATACCAGTTTTGAGAGATCTTAACCAAATTTCTGCCAGCTTTTTTGAATTTCGATTGACATTCTGCACTTTCAATTGTGGAACCCAAGTTAAAACCTCATGGAACAGCTAAATATGTTCAGAACTGGATTGAAAAGCATTGAACTACATGTGCGGTTCCATGGTGTAATGGTTTGCACTCTGGACTTTGAATCCAGGGATCTGAGTTCAAATCTAGGTGGAACCTAGTTTTTGTACATATAGCTGACTAGCATTCTGATCTCTGAACCGAACTATTTAAATTTAAATCTAATTAGGATACACTTTCCATGTTTTATTGACGACATTTTGAAATATACCAGTTTTCATAGAACTTAACCAAATTTCTGTCAGCTTTTTTGAGTTCCATTGACATTCTGCACTATCAATTGTGGAACCCCTGTTTAAAACCTCGTGGGACAGCTAAATATATTCAGAACTGGATTGAAAAAGAGTTAACGTACATGTGCGGTTCCATGGTGTAATGGTTAGCACTCTGGACTTTGAATCCAGCGATCCGAGTTCGAATCTCGGTGGAACCTATTTTTTGTTCTATGTTCAAATACCGTTTTACACGAAACCCAATTGCATAGTGTTAAAAATCTTACGAGACTGAAGTTGTTATGATTAATACTAATCATAATCAATTTGAATCAAGTGATAGGAGAGCATTTGTTAGTAAGATCCATTATCAAAATGTTGACAACTAACTTCTTTGAAACGTTTATTGTTGCGTGTTACAAGCTCTTTTACAAGATTTTTAAAATTTTAGTAACTGTAGGTTGTAGTTTGAAAAAAAAAAAGTGGACTCTTTAACGCAAAATTCTTGTAACTACGCGATACAGCGCGCGGTAATCAGCAAGGCTGCGTAGACACTGCAACAGTTGTGTTATATGGTGTGCACTTAAGACACTGTCTAGTGTGTGTTCTGTTAGCTCTGTGGCAGAGTGTGTAAGGATGCTGTGGTTAAAAGCGCAGGTTCGCCTTCCGGCATGAAACAATTTTTAAATAAACATTTGTAAATATCTATTTTATATCTATTTTTATAATGAATATTATTATATTTCCTTTGGTTTGTTCGATCTAAATGTAATATGTTACACATGCATTCCCTGCACATGCACGAAGGACAAAAGATGATTTATGGGTACAAATTCAAGAAGTCTGGGAGTTGTAGCCTCTCGTCCACATTATTGTAGAAATCTGACATCATCTATGACGCGAATATTGAGGGCTGTTTTACATGTTGAGTGTTCACACACCCGATCGATATTCATTTGTGTTTCTTTCTATTAGTTTTCACTTTGGAATATAAATTTTTATGTTCATTAATTTTTTAGTTATTTGTAAACAGTACGTTAGTTTGTGATTACGTTTTTTGTATGTGGGTAAGTAATGTCATAAAATTCAAATGACACGTTAAAATAAAATATTAAGGCAACATGATGTTCAACACATACACTTATAAAAGCAATAATAAAGTATTTGAGCCCACTCGGCCACAACTACTCAGTCCTAACGTTCTCTTTCCAAATGCTTACGATTGACACCATTACTTCATAGGCAAATGTCCACTGCAGTGTGCCAGTCGCTGCATGCGCGTTGTGAATACAGCGTTTATGAGCGTCTCTGAAGCTCTCCGATCGACACGAATCTGGCGATTACTTCCTTCCCCCTTTATTTTCGTGTCAAAGGTCGTAGGTCAAAGTAGTTCTCTTGGTGTAATGATTATTGCTCTCAACTCTAAATTCAGATCGGGAAACGTGTTTTTAATTAGGGGTCAAAGATGCTATTGTAAACTATGAAATTACAAGTTAAATGAGGAAAGTAGAGCATTTCAACTTCATTGATGCAGCAATTGCAATTAAGTTGGTGTGCTTTAAATATTTGAGCAACTGATTCCACAAAAAGAGTACACACGCCACATCGTATTAGAAGTTTGGATTCAAAGCTCAATTCAATCTTCTACTATTAGCCATTTTTTTACGGACATGCTTCTAGCGTTTGGGAAAATTTTAAGGGAACCTCATAATTTACTTAATGTAAGTATTTGCGGGTCTAAGTCCTTGGCTCAAATTTCTGCTGAATTTTTTTCTGGTAAATTTGTTAGAATAACTCCATGAAATGACGCCATGGCTTTGAAACAGGTTGAAAGACAGGACGTGTAGTGATCGGCATTTTAGACATGTGGACTCAATTGTCAAACGGATCTAGGATTATTCTTTGTTTATGAAACGTGTTGTCCACAAAAAACTTTTGAAGGCTTAGACAGTTTTGGAAATTCAAGAAATTTCGTGTTACTTGAATTCGTGGTTTTTCTCCTTTAGAAATTGGTTCCCAAGTGACATATTTTTGGGTTGTTTAAAAAGTAATGATACAAAATTGTGGTGCTGTATTTTGGTATTTAAATGGAATTCAGTTCAGACTTAATTGATGCGTGATTTATTTTTATATATATATATATATATATATATATATATATATATCCATGAAATATATCTTTCAAACAGTGAAAGGCTTTAAAAATTTTCACTTAAAAGTCCCACATATGCCTCGGAAGAACTTGCAATTAGCTAAACAAAACAAAAAACATTATGCCTGAAGATGGTCTTGAACACACTACTAACCAGTATGATGTACTTATGTAGACGTATATAAGATAATTAAAGTAATTATAGTAAGAAAACATGTTAGTGTCAACATAATTTATAGTAAATGTATTCAGCTGTGCATTTATTTAATCGTCTGTAACAGCATTCTGGGCTAATAAAAGGCAAAAAGCAATTTTCTATGGTTATGAAAATTGTTTCTAAAGGATTAAGCTTGCAAACGCTAGTGCAAAAATGTTTAAAATTATTCGGAATTAACTGAGATCGATGTGAGTCACAGCTTTTCTCATTGCGTGCGTGTTAAAAGTTTGTATAACAGCCAAACGTTTACGAAATTGAACTGTTGGTTAATATTTGATTATGCATTATAACTACAGAAGAAAGTAAAATCATACGACGAGGATGGGATTCGAACCCACGCGTGCAGAGCACATTGGATTAGCAGTCCAACGCCTTAACCACTCGGCCACCTCGTCTCATGAAAGAAGGTTTACTGTTTTCCATATAAAATCTTAAAATTTCAGCTCATATTACATATCGGTCTATAGAATTCAAATTATTCTTAAAGAGAAACTTGCTTTGTTCTGTTAAAATAAATTTCAGAGCCACTGAAAATAAATGGAACTTTCGATTTTATATAGTTGATTCTGTATATGTGCTGGGTGTATTGCAATTGTTTTTTAATAGTAACATGTTTTTTGTTTTATTGAAACATATGAACATCTTATTCTTAAATACACAACGTAACTCGAAACTTTCCGTTATTACTCTCTATCTTAGTGAATGTAAAGATATCAAGAGCTCAATTCATAAACATGTTTACATTAAATGTTTAAAAATGCTCACACAGTATAGCTTTGTCTATCAGTGCTCATAATTTTCATTTAATTAAAAGTGTATCATAATTTTTTTAGTTTCATCTTAATTATGATAATTTTAAAATGTGGTTTCTCTTTTGTATTACTTATAGATTGCAAAAATTCTAATTTTGTTCCCTTAATATCATAATTTATTTTATTATTTAACAACGCCTAATTTAGATTTTATATTCATTTTTATTTAAATCTATTCAACTTGCTGAAGAATTCGCTTAGTTTACGCAGCTCGTGCCTGACGGACTTTTTTTAGTTCCTGGATAATGGTGTGGAAGATATTATTATGATATTATTTCATTCTACTTTCCGCTCAATCTTGAGGTCAAGCGGCAAAATCCAACATTCAAATGGATAAAAGGACCGAATAGCAACAAAGTATTATATGAATAAAAAATTCTACTCCTGTCGAGCGTACAATTTTATGGCAAGAATCATACGCTTCTGAACATGCAGTTTTCCCTCGCTAAAAACTTCTCAGAGATCAAGACTGACGAAAGAATTTGTCATCATGACATAAAATCAGAACTCTTAATATTAAAAATGTTATCTAACCGATAAGTACAGTAACTAGCTACATGCGTGAAATTTGGAACTTTTTATCATAAATTTTCTTAATAAGGAAGATAGTATAATTAAAGCATTAACTTAAAGTATTTAGAATTTCACCTTTAAACGAATTCCATGGAAATATTTTTGAAATTTTTCTTCAAATTTTCATCGAAACTACATACTAGGCACCGAAAATGATAATGGAAAAAAAGTGTTTTTTTTTTCAACGATACTCGACAAATAACCTCAATTAACAAACAATTCTTCAAGTTTGTTAACTAGAAAAATTGCATCATTAAGAGTGGGGATTAACCTATAACTAAAATATAAAAATCGCTCTAGTGGCCGCAATTATTATTTTTACTCAACGAAAATCAATATATATCATTAAAATAAATTAATAAAAACAGTTTCCGAAAATCAGCGAAATCATAATGGGGGTTTACCCGACACCCAAAGTTTAAAATCGCTCTAGCGGCACAACTTTTTATTTTTCGTAACGAAACTGGGTATATTCCATTTAAATAAAATAAGAAAACAAATTTCTGAAAATGGGGAAAATCGGGTCATTAGGAAAGGGGGTATACGTTAAAACCAAATTTAAAGAGTGGGGGATAAAACGAATACAAAAAATGCTCTAGAGGCCGAAATTTTTAATTTTTTTTTAAAGGAAACTCGGTTTATGCCAAGGAAATTAGGTCATTAGGAATGGTGGTTTACCTGAAATCCAAATTGTAAAAATCGCTCTAGCGGAACCATATTTGTTTTTTCTTAACAAAAATAAGTATATACCATTTAAATAAAATAAGAAAAATAGTTTCTGAAAATTATGGAGATCGGACCATTAGAAGTAGGGGTATATCTGGAAACCGAAATTTAAAATTCCCTTTTGCATTTAATTTTCTCTTAATTGTTTCACAATATAAGGGCAAATTAACCCACCATATAAACTGTATTTATAATCATGCATATGTTTCATATTTAACAGAAGTACTATCGTGAAAATAGCAATTGTGATATGTTAATCTAATATATGTTTGAGAATTATATTTGTATGTAACAGTGCTCTGTAATAACCTTCAGAAAACTTTTGCGTTACATGTTTTTAGTACAGTAACATTTAAATTAATTTTCAAAGCTACTGAAAATCGATTGAACTATCGATTGTTATTGTTGCATGTTTGAATTTGCTTGGTACACTGTAATTGATTTTAAATATTAACATACTTTTGTTTTATTGACACATAAACACTTTTTTTCTTTCTGTTATTTCTCTCTATTTTAGTTCATGTAAAGATACCAAGGGCCCAGTTCATAAACATGGTTACATTTAAAAATGTTTAAAAATACGCACACAATATAACTTTATTTATCAATATTTTTATATTTCATTTATTATTATATATTAATATAATATATTAATATTATATCATTAATTTTTGTGGTTTAATCTCTATAATAATAATTCTGAAATATGATTTCTCTTTTGTAACACTTTTAGATTGCAGGAATTCTAATTTTGTTCCTCTTACTTTTTAAAATAAGACTAATTTCACTATAGACATTTATTTTCAAGTTATTTTGAAGGGATAAAAACAGTCAAACCTAATTAAGTAATATATTATAGTTCATTTTTTCTTTTTATTATTAGCTTCAGAGTTTGTCATGCTAGTCAACACGCAGTAATTGCATAACTTACTTTATAATTAATAAGACCATAATTTAAATGTTGTATTTTATTTAAAGTTATTCTACTTGTTAAGGAATTCGCTTGTGCACTCAGATGTTGCGTGATGGTCCATTTCTAATTTAAAGTACTTTTAAGATGTTAGTATTAAATTTATTTTTTACACAAATTTATTTTTATTTCAGTTAAAATGAGCCACTAAATATTTATAAACTAATCGCTACTTAATTTTTTTTATTTTTTTTAGCCATTAAAACCTTTGGAAACATCTCTTTTTAATAATATATAATTTATTCAGTTTGACAATTTTTTTCTTTTAAATTTCATATTCAACAGGTACATTTGAATGCTTTTATGGAACTAAATGATGTGGCAAACGTCTAAATACGCGTAGTACCTTTATAAACACTTATAAGTCTCTATTTATTTTAGTTAAGAGTTTGTAGATGAATTTTCTTTAACCTATAGGGCTGAAATGCATCGAAAGGTATTATAAATTCCGTTTGATTCCCGAAAAGTTTAACATTGGAGAGATAGGACGTTCCGTCATCAGTAGCTACCACACAAAACACTACTGCAGTGGCTGTCAGCCGTTAACTTGAGGTTTACAGGACGGAGCATTTTGCGTGTTGCTAAAAGCAATTCTTTTTTAGAACGTCAGTTTGATTTTACATCTGGTTATTTCGTTCTATACAGTGCGATCAACCTTTCTGTGCGGAAATGAGGAATGTTTTCGAGTGCAGTTGATTGGCTTTCACGCTTCCCAGACTTAAACCCTTGTAACCTTCACCAGTAATGCAAGTTAAAGCATAAAGTACATGTAAGTAAATTTCGCACACTCGACTAGCTACCTACAAGAGAATGGTCAATGCAGCTATAAGAATATAGGCAGCATAAATTCATGAGATATAATATATTTGATAAATGTTAGCTCGGTGCTATTCTGGAAGAAAAAGATATTCTCTAATGTAAAGTATGCTTTTAATGTATAATATACTATACTCTACACCAATGACCAAGATAAGAGAATGAACCATCGATATGCAAGGCTTTATAACTTAACATAACACTTTATTGCGTTCCAAGTAATTTTACAAGCAACATAGAACATGTCAAGTTTTGCATTACATAGTTTAAGTGGTTATTTAAAATTATATAAATTATATAGTATAACTCATTGTCTATTATGCTATTCAGGACAAGTAGTACATTAAATACATTTCCTATTTTAATGTGAAAATGCATAATAAAGTACTCATTCATATAAAGAACTTGGCGCGGACTTGTGAGCGGGAGATATGGGGTTCGAATCCCGCCAGGACCGTCCTCCCTTAATGAGGGTTTTTCCAGGTTTTCCTCAGTCCTTATAACTGGCAAATGCCGGGAATGTACCGTAAACTTAGTCCTGGAACGTTTCCTTAAAAAAAATGTTTTCCCAATATATCATTTCATATATCATCAGTGTCCACTGGCTGTGGTGCCACAGTAGTAAAAGCGGGCGTTAATAAACACCATTCAAATATATATAAAGAACTTAGTTATTGTTCATTTTTAAAATCTTCTGTGGAATAATAGACCTAGTTACATAGTTTTTCTGTAAGACTAGATTTGTATGTTTGTTCCCTATGGACAATGCCGAAGATGATGGTGGTCATGATAACGATAATTTGAAATTGTTTTTCGACAACATTAAATATCATACGCATTCTCAATGGACCCTCTTTTGATATCAAAGTAAATTATTAATAAGTCTAAGAAGATTTGTTTTTAATCTGGTTTTGATATTATGTATTTTCATGTTTTTCATGAAGTTTTTTTAATTTTAATATAAAAAATAATAATAGAAAGTATATATTCATATGTAAAAGTCAAAATATTGCTATTTTGAAATGAACTCGTACATAATTTTATTGTTAGCTACACAAATAATTAGAATTGTCTTTTACAGTATAAAAACTCGTACGTTTTTAATGGAATGCCTCAAAATTTTAATTCGTTTTTTTATATTTGAACAGAAATAAATATAATCAACCGCTTTCAGTGTAAATCTGTAGCTGAAATGATAACATAGGCAACAGATCTCAGTTTTTGGGATAATATATTTGGGTATTAGGAATTACGATTAACATATAATTTATAAAGTAAATATAACACTTTTTCTTATGGCAGGAAATGAAACATGTCGCAAATTTAAATATATATATATATATTAGTCAAGAAGTGTAAATTATCTCATGGAATTATAAAAAGTTTGAACTGGAGCGTTCACAGCTAAAGAAGAGCCTAACTGACTCGAAATATACAGAGGGCGCCAAAAAAAATGTATACACACTTCAAGCAAAGAAAAAATTGTGTTAACATAACAAAACTGAATTCACACAAACAGAAAATGATGAGCACTAATCATCTTAGACTTTTACAGTTACAACAGTTGCTCAAAATTCCCACCATCGGCGTCGATACGCTTATGAGTACGTTGAATTACTGATTGAGTAACGTTTACGAAAGTGTCCTCAACGATTGCAGCACATGCCGTTTCAATTTCTTCCCGAAGTGCTGACAGTGTAGCTGGTTTTCTACGGTATACAACATCCTTAAGAGTTCCACATAAGTTGAAGTTTAATGGAGTTAGATACTCAATCGGACCTCTTCGTCCTATCCAGTGCCTTGGATGGTGCCTTGGGTCCAGTGCGCGGGGTTTGTTGCTGTGCGAGGTCTCCCAGATCTGTCCTTGTGAACATCGCATACGGTACAATGAGTCTCAAATTAGTCTCGAATACATGCAATTGTTACTCGCGCTGGCGGTTCTGTTCTGTACACATGTCTCCATTGCCTTTGAACTTCAACAACATTCTCGGTTTTCCAATACTACTTCAAAATTGCTTTCTGGTGTTCAAACGATAATCTTGGCTCCATTTTGTTGTAGCAACGTAATGTGAGTGACATCTGTTTACAGAACATCATACGATAATCTTGACTTCATTTGTTCATTGTTGTTTTACCTGTCACGTAGCAACACTATCATAATGTATGTGAGTTACATCTGTTTACAGAACATCATATTACACATTTCTGTTGTTTTTGGGTTCAACTTTGAAATATATTAAATAGATACTTGCTGTGAAAGTGTGTATACATTTTTGATATCCTTGGTATATATTCTTTTTGTGTTTTTGGTATTTGTTTTATTTATCTACTTCCAGAACAACATTTCAGTTCACAACACTATCGTATACATGTATACAGGTTCATAAACCATAGTGATTTAAGATCTCGCCTAGTGTCTTCGGAAGTGATGCAACAAGATATTCGCAAATGCGTAAGCCTCAAGCTTAAGTCTTCCTACACTTGCCGTAAACGACTTTTTCTAACCTTCCTCTCCTTGCTTTTGAATTCGGGCAGTCCAAAGTCTGAGACAATCTTCTGATATCGTCTGTAATGGTGCTGTCAGGAATATTTGAATTTTAATAATTTAATTTTAACGCATCATAGACGGTGGACACTAGATGAAATGATAAACTGGGAAAGGACTTTTTTTATTTAAAGGAAGTGCTCCAAACCTATGTTTAGGATACCCCCCCCCCCGGCATTTGCCATTAATTAGGACTGATGAAAACGTGGAAAAACCCTCAGTCAGGGAGGATGGCCCTGTCAGGAATCGAACCTCAGACCTCAGTCTCACGAGTACATGTCTCAACACCTCGGCCACCCTTGGCGGTATGTCGGATATATATACTTCAATCCCATATCCCCAAAATACGTCCTTTCATCATGCCCGACGAATAAGACATCATGTCATGCCCGTGCAACGCTGACTTTGCGCGGCAGCTGCCTGCCGCGGTAAACCATAAGCTGTATTTACCAAACCCTGGTAAACCACTGGTTTAATTTGTAATGTTGTACTTGTTTACCATTTTAAGACCGACGTTGATTTAATCACTATTTATGCATTTCTTCTGGTGTTTAAACAATTTGAATACTAAAACTGCATATTTGAGGACAATGGGTTACAGATATTTCTAATACTTTGAACTACAAGGCGTTTAGGTAAAACATCTATTGACATGTTGTATTTTAAAACACATTAAGTGTAGTACAAAGATTTGGGAGTAACTCCGGTTCAGTTTTTGACATCATAAACTTCACAAAGACACTTTTCAATAAGCTGGCTATGTGCAGCTATTCTTCATACTTATTTTGAATCTGAGAATTAAGTACAGTTTCTTTAGACGTTTTGTGTACAGTTTGGTTCTTCACCAAATGCACAAAATAATTAAAATGGCTGCTTCCACGTTTATACAACTTACAAAAGGTTGTTGCCGTTTAACTTGTGTTTTTTTTTTTTAATAATATTTTACTTGTAAAATGTTTCTATTTTGCTTTAAATGTATTTCATCGTTGGTACGTTTGAAACAGAAGCCAGTGATATTACATTTAGAGCACCACATATGAAAGGTGTAAAGCATCAAGGTAACACGGAGGAATGCTAGATTTATGAGATCAGTGTAGTGACGACCTGCAGTTGGGAAGGCAAGAAGTGGATCAATAGACACTCGAAGCTGTCACCTTGAAGAGGCTAAGACAAAGAATAGACCAACTTGACAGCTCCAGAACCCTACAACTGCTGTCTTCGTCAGAGCAATAAGATATTTGAAACCAAGTTCGTCACCGCTACTCCAGCAGTAAGGTCTTCTGTGACCAAATACTCGTTTTGATTTTTTTCTTTTTTCCAAAATTGACGAACATGTATGAGGAAAATAAATAAAATCTATGTACGCCACCCTGGTACCTGGGGTTTCCTAAATTAGAGAGGACCGCCACGAATGGCCGAGGTCGTTAAGTCGAGGACTCGTGAGCGGGAGGTCTGGGGTTCGTATCCTGCCAGGACCGTCCTCCCTGATTGCTTTTTTTCCCCCCAGGTTTTCCTCAGTCCTATAACTGGAAAATGCCGTGGAGATACCCTAAAATTAGGGATGGAACATTTCCTTCCTTAAACATTCCTTACCCAATATATCATTTCATCTCATGTATCATCAGTGTTCGCCGCCTGTGGTGCCTCATTAGTAAAAACGGGCGTTAAACACCATTCAAAAAATAAATAATAAACCAGGGCGTGTATATCAAATTTTGCATTTATACAATAACCTCTTACTATATTATTTTACAGATTTTCCTAATAACTAGACTAAATAATGTAATAAAATAATAAAAATAATTAAAAATTAATTAAATTTACCAAACACTTCCCAATTTAATATTCCCAAATCTATAAAATATACCAAATTAACAAAATTACTGGGAGCCGTTAAGGATTATACCTGGTAGCCAGCTATTATATCCTAATTTATTACATGATTATACTACTAACCATTTATTACCAGGGGTATCCACTGGTATCCAGTATTTTTGCAGGAATTTCTCTTAAATTTAACTCGTCATTTAAACATTACATTTATTATTTTTTCAAAGCTGTTTAACTCATCTCAATCATAGTAATTACCTTCTCTTTAATAACTTACTTAACTTAAAGTTCATTTTTCATTATTAATCTTTCCTACGCATTTCATTTATTTATCATAACACTTTAACTCAAAAACTATCACCTCGCTTCCACCATATCACTCTCCATCTTTTCTTTTCAACCGTCCCTTCCTCCATCTCTCTTGATCCTCCTGGATCCCTGGTTACACCATTTCTCGCGCTCTGCTCCTCCTCTCCGGACACCACTTCTCCATCCTCCATCTCCTCCCGCCGTTCAATCCCGTGGATCTTCAACACTCTGTAATCTTCTTCCGCAATCTTACTTTTTTCATTTTCTTCCTCTTATAGGTAAAAGCCTTCACCTTACTCCCCATTCTCTACATCAGGTTGTAAATCAAAATTATTCCGTCCATTATGAATTTAGGTACCTGCTTCTCCTTCATCACGACCTTCTTCCTTACCTTCATATTCTCCTCTAACATTCTCTTTCTCTTGATTTAATTAAAGTTGTCTTATACATTTGTATTCGTTATTGATTTACGATAATCTTGGCTTCCTGATTTACCTGTCACATAGCAACGCTATCATAATGTATGTGAGCCACATCTATTTACAGAACATCATACTACACATTACTGTTGTTTTTGGTTCAACTTTGATATATATTAAATAGATATCTATTGTGAAAGTGTGTATACCTTTATTTGGCGCCCCTGGTATAAACAATCTCTCATCATTTCTTAATTTTGTTCCCATTTTAAAAACTATTGTCTTTGATTTATAACTATTTATCCTCAGGCCCTATTCTGCACAATATCTAATAATTTCATTTCAATGGCATATTGTAATCCTATCACAGTCCTACCCCGTTATAAGATCATCCACAAAAGCAATCCCGGTACTTCCAATAATTGGGCTATGTCTATTTTTTCCTTAATCCTATCTAGGATATCGTCTATAAATAAATTAAATAATTTCGGATTCAATTTAAATACATATCTCAAGCCCAAATTTTGAATTGTATAGTCTGTAGATTTATTACCTTCACATCTAACACAATATCTGCTTCCTTCATATAATTTTTGAAGCCCCAATATAAATTCGTTACTAACTCCCTTACATCTCAATTTATATACCAACGCATGCCTTTTTATTGTATCAACTGCTTTCTCAAAATCTGCAAAAAAAAACGTATGCCCTACCCCTTGTATTTCTTAAATATTTATCCCTATAGTATGAATTATCATTATATTATCTATTCTTCTTCTTCCTTTGCTAAAACCTGTTTGAAATTTGATAATTTACATTCCATTTCTCATCATTCATGCAACCTTCCTGCTGATATATCACTGTACATTTTATTGATAGCAGACTAATTCCTCGATAGTAACTCGGATTATTTTTCACATTTACATGTTTTAAGTATTCATCTGTTCAGGGTAAGGAAAAACACTGAAAAAATATTTACGCAGACAACTTGACATGACCCGGAATCGAGTCCAGGGCCTCCGGATTAGTAGTAACAAACGCTACCAGGAAGACGGATTCTGTATTATTACTTAAAGGTTTGGAAACATATTTATAGTCCCTGCAAATGTAAACATTTTTTCCAAGATATAACCGAAGCTCTCTAGATGGGATACCTAAATAGACTTAAAATTGTAATTTTATATTTTAAACAAAATAATTTAAAAAATTTACACTGTATAAAATCTATCTCAATGGCGAAAAAGAATATATATATATATATATATATATATATATATATATATATAATTAATGTTGGCTTTTAATTTTGTACTTATCTCAGAACTTTGTATGATATATTCAGAAGTAGGATTTCTGTTTACCTTCTTTTATTTTATATGCTTTTCGTTTCACTCCTTTTAAATTTACAGCCATTTTAAAAGCCTTGTTTATTTTTGTTTGACCTCCTTCTTTCTAAAGGCACCTTTGTGGAGAGATTTCTAACTTTGCTCATCTTGCATAAATTTCTCATACCTTGGCAATGATGTCAATATGCTGCTGACAACTGCAAAAGCTATTATAGATGTAACAAAGCATCAATGGCTGACAAAAGGTAGATGAACTGCCCCTCTTGCGGAATTTTGGAGCAGTGCGCTTCGAAGGCCGAGTGCCTGTAGGAACAACTGTGTTGTGACCTGTGGCCAGTGCCCTAAAGGCTGACCAGCGGGCTTGCTTAGCGCTTTGTTGGACTTCTGTTTCTCCTGATCATCACAGAGGCGCATGTTAAACCAACTCAAAGCAAAACTATGTACTCCAACTATGAAAAAACAATTGCCTATGCAATTTGCCTATGTCATTCTGTTTATCACACTGATAACTGCTTATCAGAAATTTCATATTTCACACTACATTACGCGCAAATCTACCTTACGTATCTTGGATATTCCCAGAACAAGTTGCAGTAGTTAATGTACAATGTTTACACTTACATAGAAGAGAATGGTATTTGAAGACCACAAATATCAAATCTAATTACCACATACTCCTGCATTTATTGCCATTCTGAAAATTTTACTTTTTCAGCCAAGTTTACCGCCAGAGTGGCCGAGGTCGTTGATGCGGGAACTCGTGAGCAGGACCGTCCTTCCTGACTGAATTTTTTTTTCCAGGTTTTCCTCAGTCCTCATAAATGGCAAATGCCGGAGAGGTACCCTAATCTTAGGCCCGGAACGTTCCATTCCTTAAAAATTCTTTCCCAATTTATCATTTCATCTCATGTATCACCAGTGTCCACCGCCTGTGGTGCCTGGATAGTAAAAACGGATGACAAACACACGCACACACACAAAAAGTAATGGAAATTGAAGCACTAATACAACTTTTGCTTTTAATATTACAAAAGAAATATTAAATGAAAAAAAATTGAGTTTGTTTTGTGATCAAACTGGTTTTCATTCTTAGTTCTTGCTTTCCTTTTACGAGGGTGGTCCATTAGTTTCCGGCCTAAAGGTATGGTAAACACAAAAACTATATTTTACTTTTCAAAATAGTTACACTCTATTGCAATACACTTCTAACATCTTTGAATTAACATTTCAACCCCCCCCCCCCAAATAGTCAGAAATCTTGTCTGCAAAATGGGCAGGACAGCTTACATCACTTCTTCTCACACTTGAATTTCCTTCCTCCAAGATCCTTCTTGAGTTTTGAGAAGAGGAAATAGACACTGGGAGCTAGATCTGGGCTCTAGGGTGAATGGTCGATCTCCTTGAAGCCGCATTTCTTCACAGCTACCTTTGCAACAAGAGCCGTGTGCACAGACGCGTTGTCGTGAAGAAGGCGCTCACCACCGCTCAGCTTTCCTCGCTTTTTCTCTTTGATGGAAGCACGTAGTCTGTGCAGTTTGCCAGCATAGTATTCCCCATTTACTGTTGGTTGGCTGAGTGACCTTGACCTTGAGGCGGTGCTTCGCCAGGTTTACGCCATTCCATTGGTTCTCTTTTGTACAAGAGATCATAGTAGAGGACCATGGTTTCATCTCCTGTAACAATGGTTTGCAGAACTTCTCTCTCGTTGTCACGACAGAGCTCCAAAAATGCCTGACAACAGATGACTCTTAGCTGCTTTTGGACTGAGGAAAGAAGTCTAGGCACCCACTCATCTTGCACTAACCTTATTCATGTTTAAATGTTCATAAATAATTCCAAGGTCTTTTGTTTTAGAAAGGCCCAATCTCTCTGCTATTTCTGTAACTTTGAGCCCCCGTTCATCCATAATTTCTACTTCCACAAGAGTAATGTTTTCAGGAATGAGCACCTCCAAGAGCCGACCTTCACGCTCTTCGTCTTCAATGCTTTCTCGACCCATTTGAGAAAGTTTGGCCTATTCTTTTACGTAGAATATGAGGGGAATGCTTCCCCATAAACACCGTCCAATCACTGTTTAATTTCATTTGGAGTAAGTCCTTCTTTTGTGAAGAATTTAATAACAGCTCGAAACTGCATTTTGAACATGTCACAATCTTCTACACATAGCCTTCTTTATGCAACTATATCTGAACAACTGAACACAGCGGAGCGGCAATTATTTACTTAACAGATAAGGTATGACTCCAGATAAGGGTTTTGTGGAGGCTATAATCCTTATCGGCGAGGCCGGAAACTTATGGATCTATTCTCATATTTCTCTTTATCTCTAAGGAACCATCTCGTTTGCTGTGGCAGCAACAAAATAATTAACCCTCGTGTTATGAAGACAGTTTTGTTATAAAAACAAATCAAAAAGCACTAGAAGCAAACATTTGGATAATTGATGATAGGACGATAGGTAGTGTAAAATGTAACACCAGAGGTTTATTCACAGTCTTAGCCTTAATAAACTGTTAGCCTGAAATTTTTGGCACATGTAAATAAATATAAATGTAATTTTAAAATCAAAAGAAACTAGTTCATTAACTAATGAGTTTGTTATATTACGTTACAAGCTAAAAAAAGTTATACTACATTTTAAAATGACAAATGTTGAATAATAAAACTATATATTAAACCAAAAAAAATGAAATTTAAAATGTGTACAGAAGTTAAATGCAAGGTAAATTATCAATTAAGTAATTATTTCCAAACAGTGATCATAAAATGTTGATTTTATATAACAATCCTGTGAATGTTTAAGTGTGACAGGTTTTCTCAGAAAACTTCTTTAATGTCAGTAAAGTTATACGCAAAAAATGTATTTATAATATACGGGGAACTCAACTCATGCTGTGAGTTTTAATCACCCCGCTGATTTAGGCACAGTTCTGCAACGTCACTGAATTCTGTTATGTAGAAATGTGTAAACAACACTTGCGTAACCTTCGCTCGTTTTCCTGCTGGCTGAAAGACTTGGAAGCGAAGTTCATTATGATGTGAACAGCGCAGTGTGTCAGAAACTGTTTATTGCGGTAATTGATGAGTTAGTAAAGTGATAAACTAATTGTAATGTGTATTAATACTTCAGTATGAAACTCGATATGAAATTTTACGATGTGAAGTCTTTGCGCGTATTCCCACTAAGCTCTCTATCACCAGAGCATTTTCCTAGCATAGCACATATCACATTGAATACATTCAAAGAACACAGATTCTAATCCCGTCACTTAGAACTACTGTTTTTTATTCGCATTTAGGCGTTACCGGGAAGTTTTGAAGAGGTTTAGCATGGCAGCCACTTTGAAATAGTTTGTAGATTGATTACAGATCGCTTCGGTGTTGTTGTCCACGCTTCAATCACAGCACTTTTTCAGGATGAATTCTGCTATTTTGTTGACACGTACTCATCAGGATTAGGAGAGGATTTCTATAATATAAATAAGCACGCTCTGCCATATAGTAACTATTTATATTTTATTATGTCCAACATCTTTCACGTCCTCTGGTGTTTTACTTACAATAGACTTTGCTACGCCGATAAAAAGTTTTATGCCTCGTGTGAAACTTACAGACGAGTGCCGTAGCGCATGACATTTAAAGTGGAACTTATAATGAGTACTACGAACTGGGTGTAGATCTTGCCGCGTGTAGATCTTATAACTGCATGCCTCAGCGACGTCCAACTTAAACTGTTTCTGCTTATATTGCCTCTATCTTATAACTGCGTCTTGCCACGATTTGCCGTTACAAGCAGGGCTGAAAGCACTAGGAATCGTATGGAATATCCTGCTGCAGCGGAAGCGGATCTCCTAGCGGCTTGCCAGTCCCAAGCGACAGCGGAGTTAACGCCACGCACTTGTGTCCCATTTTGAATGTTTTTTTTAATTAATGTAATCTATGTATTACCCTATGAAAAATGAATTAATAGTGCAGCATTGTTACGCGGGAAAATGACTAGGCTTTACAGCCTACTCTCACCTCCTTTACATAAATATAATTGATAGGGGCGGGTAAATCACTGTAATGGGGGCAATGTTAGGATGATGAAATATTGTAACAGTGGGAAATGTGCTCTTATTGCAATTCGAAACTAATTCATATATACACACGCCACCCAACTAACCTCGGATAGGTCCTAGAAAGCGGTGGACCAAGTGGTTTGCTGCGACTCGCTACGGCCTGACGGCCTCTGCACCCCGATTTTATGCTGCCGCGAGAGCATTAATGATTGAAACGCGCTTAAAATAAATTGTAATTTTTGTAAAGCGCTTACAAACACAAGAAATGAGTTGAAGAAACATACTGAATTAATAATGACATCCCACATAAACAATACAATTTAAAGTGCATTCGTACATGGGCATATGCATAATCTCTAAAAGTTTGCTGTCACACTAAAATACAAGTCTGTTTGAGCTCACGCGTGTCTCACATATGAAATGTTTAAGGTTATGATGACGGCTTCAAACGTAGACTTCCAAGAGTATTGTAACATTTCAATATCAACATCATAAACATCATAAAGAAAGCGGAATTTAATGTCGCGATAGATGGACGTTGTCTGCCGTGGGCGTAATGAGAAAGTCACAAATGTTACATACATAGCGTACATCTTTAGTTGCCTGTTCTTCACAAATACACATCGCTGTTAATGGAAATGATGGCAGTCCCTGTGAGCGCATGAGCATAGTTCCAGGAATTTGTACTGCCGTTCCAAGAAAAGAGCAAAGCTCCTGTCGAACTTGTACATCCAAACAAAAAGAAAAGCGCAAGAGCTGCCTCATGACACGTGACTTGACATATGTCTCGGCCGTCGTTCTGCTTGCTGATAGCAAATAGAAAAACATTGCAGTGATAAGAGCAAATAAAGGGAGGGGAAGGGGAGGGAGGTAACATTATCTACAACTTAACGTTTATGTGAAATTTACAATCGTTTTGATTTTAACTGTCATTTCTATAGTTCTGCCAACAAAAGTGCACAGGCTGATTCAATTAAAATTAACTCGTAATTAGTAGCTCAAGCTGGAAAGATTAAAACAGGAATTGAATTAATGAATAATCAGCAAAAGGAAGATGTGCGGAGTCATAAATGCACTTTTCCCAAGCAAATGGAATATATAAACATAGGAGCGAAGTTTAAGTATGTTTGAGCTCTGCTGTGACCACGTGACACTTCAGTAGCGGCCTCCACGGTGGAAATAAGTGTGCGCTTTTTTTTAATTGTGTTTAACGCCAGTTTTAACTACTAGAGCATTACAGGTGGTGGGCACTGATGATACATGAGATGAAATGATAAATTGGGAAAGGATTCATTTAACTGGACTACGAATGGGACAGACAGGAAAAGAATAAAGCTGCAGATATGAGATTTTTAACAACAGTAACTGGATTTACTCCCTTAGGCATACAAAGAAATGAAGAAATTTGAAAACAGCTAAATATATATAATTTAAATTTAAAAATGAATTAAACAAAAATAATTGTTAAGTATTTGAATTTGAATGTATTTCTATTTACATCAACATACAATTTTAAATATTACAATAAGATCGATGTCTACTAACTAACAATATAAAATTAATACATATTATTATGACTATATTACAATATTTGAATTCAATATTTTAATACTTCATCCAACTATAGGGTTGTTTTTTGAGGATGATTTAGTAATCACATCTGTATCTAGTGGAGGATTGAGAAGAGCAATTGAAGTAGCGAATACTTTTTGTAAACAATGGAGATTGAAAATTAATGAAAAGAAATCAAAGATCTTCGTTTTTAAAAAAGGTTATAAGTTGAAAAATGATGAAAAATGGCAGCTAGTGGGAGAGAAATAGTTGGAGTAAGGAATTAAGCTCTAATGGAAATTGGAATAAGCACGAAAAAATGGCAATAGCAAAAGGAAAAGCAGCTATGAGTGTTATAAGAGGATGTTTAAGAAAAATTCCTGACATAAGAGTGAATTGACTGGAAAGAATATACACAACCACAGTAGAAGCTAAAATGTTGTATGGTTGGGGTGTAGAGGGTGCATGGAAAGATGATAATAAAATAAATAGAAGTTTTGTAAAGTGATTTTAGGTTTACCAACATCATCCCCAAATGGTATGTAGCACAGCTGGAATTAGGTAGATATTCCTATAAGAAAAAAATAATCGTAAGCATTATGAAATATTTATTCAGAATTACCATATTAAAAGAGAGGGTATTGTTAAGGAATGTTTTAGAAAACAGGAGAAATGTAAGTGGAAAAATTTCAAAGTGCAGGAAATTTTACATCAGATAGGTTTGGGAAAAGTATGGATTAATATGGAATACCAAAAACAGAGGATTTTGGAAAGAAAGTGTTAAAAATAATATTGCATATATTAAGAATGAAAGAGGAACGGATACCAAAAAAATTACTAAATTATAAACCTAGAGGTTATCGCCAAGTAGTAAGACCAAGAACACAAGAGTGATGTATTTAATTCAGAAAGGAATAAGTCCACAGGCCTATACCTTGTGGAAGAAGAACAACAAGGAAAACAAGAATTTTCCAAAATTGCAGGAAAATATCACTGAGCAAGGAAACTGTTCACACCATTCTCCATCAATGGTTGGGATACCGCGCGCAGTGGTTCGCCAAGCATCTTTCTGAGGTGCTTGTATGGAGCTTCTGCTGCGTTACCAAGCAGCGGGGAGTTCAGTTCTCTAAAGATTGCTTCTGCAGTCAACCACAGACGTTTTTCATTCAGAGTATCATAAATTTGTGACGCGCTGGGGTATTTACTTGAACAAACTAAGTGACTATGTGTACCGGATGTTACCAATTCTACTTCCTGTAGTCCATATATTCCAACCAGAAAAAAGGTTTCACTTTCATTTGGGCAAACCATATACAATTTGTGATCAGGCTCCCTTCATGTACGTCTAAATTTTCTCTAACAATAAAATACTTTAAATTGGATAATATATGACATTTAAGATGACGTTTCACTTAACACGGTATTGTAAAGATAAAAGAGCATCTCGGCCAAAACATTGACACTGAATTAGCAAAAAATATATCTTCAGGTTTCCAAAAAGCACGAAACGTTACTCAAATGTTATCGATACGATATTCGTTACCTACTTTATAAATAAGCATTGTAAAGTATTGTTATCAGGAACAGGATCAAATGATAAGCCGATTAATTTGTTTACGTTTTGGTGATGAACTTGGCATTTTTGAATAGCAAAGCCGATAAGTTATAATTTAATCTTATCGTAGAATGACTCAGCTATATATCCTCCAACACTCATTGTTTAAACGTTGTAGCAGGACACAATTCCTTATTTGGCAATGCTGTTGGAATTTCGCAATTTTAACTGATATTGCTTACAAGCAGCTGTTGGTGTGTCAGACCGCCCCCCCCCCTCTATTATAACTGAATGAAGTTAAAATAGTTCAAGACATTTCAGCTTTTAAAATAATAAAGTTCAAAGAATGCTTTTTATTACTAATTTACTTCGTAGTTGATAATTTATAATTTGTATGGTTAGCTAAATTAATTATCATTTTCAACTTATAACCTGTTATAAAAACGAATATCTTTGATTTCTTTTCATTAATTTTCAATCCTCACTGTTTACAAAAAATATTCACTACTTCAATTGCTCTTCACAGTCCTCCACTATATACATATGTAATTACTAAATAATCTGCAAGAAACAACCCTATAGTTGAATCAAGTGTTTAGAATTAAAATATTGTAATAGAATCATAATGATATGTATTAATTTTATATTGTTGGTTAATATTCTGCAATTGACGAAGACATCGATCATTTTGTAATATTTAAAATTGTATGTTGATGTAAATAGAAATAAAATTTTAAATATTTAACAATTGTTTTGGTTTTCAATTAATTTTTAATTTAAATGATATATGTTTAGCTGTTTTTCAATTTCTTCATTTCTTTGTGGTGTAAGGGAGTAAATCCAGCTACTGTTCTTAAAAAGCTTTATTCTTTTTCTGTCTGTCCTATTCGTAGACAATTAAATGAATCCTGGAAAGCTAGAAGCTTGTCTCGTTCGTTGTTTTACGGCAAGATGGCGCAGAATCTCATATATCTTGTAAGAAGTTCTTTGCGGTAGTTATAGAGAAAATTTGGCCGTTAAGATCGCTGCTTATTTAGTAAGGGTGCCTATTTTACGATCAATAGCCGTGTAACTGATGAACGTATCATTATGTTGTCTCTTAAGATGTCATTAGTTGTTGCTATAGCAACCATGTGCGCATGATGAGAATTACTAAACGATAATGGCAGAAACACGCTTGATACTATAGGTAAAATTATTGGAGCAGTAGTTCCGAAATCATAAGTGTCTGGATAGTTTGATCATCTTATGTGATTGCTAAACTTCGCATTTTTAGGCAAATGCCTATTTAGCTCCTGCAGGAAAATGTGCAAAGTGATTGCAGATGTTTGAAATGCATGGAAAATAATACACATGGGGAGCATTTTTATAGTGCCTAAAATGATCTAAATAGGGGTCCGTTCCTTTTTTCTGCCTTTTTGTGCCTAAAATGCCTAAACAAGTAATTTTTAAGAACTAATATAGTTATTAAGCTTGTCTCGTGCACGAAACAGCACCACTTTACCCTGCGAAGTCTACAGGCGAAATCGTGTCAACAATGAAAAGCTAACCGTTGACAGCCGGCCGCGCTTACAATTGACATGTAGCTGATTAACGTTTTAGCAACCACTTGTGTTGAATGCTTCAATGACAATGCGCAATACATAGTTTAAATTTCATATTTAGGTCTCTTCTCTGTATGTGTCGTTTGGTATGCGAAAGGTTCTTTAATTCGTTGCTGCCTGGTGGATTATAATGATCTTATTTATGATGGGAAAATAATTTTTTGTCGTTCACGTAATAGATATTTTCTTTGTTACGGTAAGAAAGCTGTAAATAATTTTTACAAAATGTATAATAATAATAATAATAATAATAATAATAATAATAATAATAATAAATTACAAAATCACATAGTCCGTAAATTTTTGGAAATGTGTTGCCAAAAACCCATTCCATCAGAGTCCACACTCAAGAAAACAAATTTAAATGTTGAGTTTCCGAAAACACTTACTGCAATTAGGGAGGACATAGAAGATACCTCTATCTGGGTAGGTGTTGACAAAACAACATGCTTCAACAGATATATTGCAAATATAATAGTTGGTAAACTCTATGTTACGTCTTCCCTTCCACAACTTGAACCAACCAGAGAGCTCCATATAGTCAATGACTAGGCCATTGTAAACAAAAGTTCTTCTCACAGACGCTGCCTCCAATATGATCTCATCCTCTTCTCTTCTGAGAACACTCTAACCTAACTTTATACACGTCACCTGTTTAACCCATGCCTTTCACTGAATCTCAGAAACCATAAGGAATGCATTTCAGCAAGTCAATACCCTGATCTCCGATATAAAGAAAACTTTCTGCAAAGCTCCAGCACTGCATTCTTCAACAAAAAACTTCTACCTCCTCAGTCTATTTTAACACGCTGGGGCACCTGGACAGAGGCAGCTCTGTGTCATGTGGACCTTTGGGATGACGTTGCTACAATGGTAAAAGAGCTTCCTACTGAGAGAACAGCTTGTGTTTTGTCTGCAAAAGAACTGTTGAAAAATGCAACATTGAAGTCAGATCTTGTTTACATAAAGGCACATTTTTCATTCTTGCCATCAACGAAGCTTAGACGCAAAAGAAACACTTTGTCGGATCAAGTGTCAGAGGCGCAAGAAGCTAAAGTGAAAATTAGTGTTGCTAAGGGTGAAGTTGGGGACAAAGGAAGGTGCATGTGGAAGAGGGTGGAATGGAATAAATCCCCAATACGGTGTAATGGTCCGAGTGGTAAATGTTTTGGTGGGTGAAGATGGAGAAATTCCAGAAGAAGTGGTTATGAAAAATGTAATATAGATTTACTCCCATAACATGTGTCAGTGGAGAGACCAATTTCAGATCTTTTTAACAGACAAAGGGTATAACCTGATTGTTGAAAATTTGGAGAAAATCTTGATAATATATATTTTGTTGCAGTTTATGAAAATAAACAACACGTAAACATGTAAAATACCTACTTTCCTGCATAATTAAACAATAATACTTAATTTAATCTTTTTGTGGCCCATTTTAGATGCCAAAACATAAACAATTTCCTGCCTAAAGATAAAATATAATTCCTAATTTTATCTATTTTAGGTACCTAAAACAAAAAAATTTTAATATCTAAAATTCCGAGATCTACTGATTGTAGAATTCAAAAATTACTTAATGCTAGTCGGGCCTGGAGGCATTTTTAGAGCATCCTAAGTAATGGCTTCCTTCGGAAGGGAAGTAAAACTGTGGGTCCCGTGTCGTACATTTACGGCACGATAAAGAACCTCAAACCTGAAAGAAGAGGCCTCTGATTTGAATGGGGCGCTGATGACTTGAGATGTTAAAGAACGCCCGTAAATAAACCAAATCAACAACAAATACTTATTGCTTCCATTTGATATCTTCATATATTTGGTAGTTAAACTTTAAAGCAGATATTTTTCATGTTGTTGAAATGTACATACATTTTTTTAGCCTTTCTGTGTTTTGTACTGTAAGGTAAGGGTAACTTAACAATATAGTATATCCTGTTCGTGTAATTAAGTATGAGTTATAATTGCAATAAAGCAATTAATGGCGCAGAAAGAAATTTACGAATGGTTTCTGTTGTGTTATGGACATCTTGCGTCATACCAGAAAAAAGTATATGAATATTTACTACAGACAGTTATTGTATAGCAGAGCGGCTATTAAATTATTAGATTTCACATCAGAATTGTATTATGTTATGTATTTTCAATGTTAGAATTCATACATAGTCTTACCGAGAGAAAGAAATGGGAGAATTGATGATGTCAATGGACACAGACTTTTATAAACGGTAATCAAAGTTTATGTAGACGCTTCATTTTAACTTGATCCGATTTTTTAAATTGACATAACCTTGTTATATTATTAAAAATAAACTATGCTAAGAGTCACTTAAAAACCAAATATCTGATTCAGCTAGACGTAGTTGCCATATTTTTATAGACACTTCGAGACGAGGCTAGGAAGAAGTCCCCAATTGCTGTTGGAACTGTGTCCTGAACATTTTGCAGTAAAAATTATACAGTAATTTACTTCTGTATCTTCAAAAGTTGAGCTAGTCGGCAACATTTATAACGTACAAAGCACTCGACCAGCATAGTGTTTGAAAAACTTTCCAGTGCTTATTATAAAATGATTATGTTTCCTGTTTATGGTCTAAAGAGCCCAACATACCTTAATAGGTTGAATTCATAATTATCTGTTTCGTCTTTTAGGTTTTCTCCTGAATGCGAGCATTTCTACTAGGGTAGGTCCATAAGGATTATCGTCTTCACAAACTCCTTATCTAGTGTCATACTTATTTGTTAAGTAAATAGTTGCAGCTGTAACTTCTGCTTCACTGTTCAGTTGTTCAGATATAGTTGCATAAAGAAGACTGTGTGTAGAAAATTGTGACATGTTCATAATAGAGTTTCCAGCTGTTATTAATTTCTTCACAAAAGAAGCACTTACTCCAAATGAAATTAAACAGCGATTGGACGGTGTATGTGGGGAAGCACCCCCTCATATTTTACCGTAAAAGAATGGGGCAAACTTTTTCGAATGGATCCAGAAAGCATTGAAAAAGAACATCGTTCAGGTCTGTCCTTGGAGGTGCTCACTCCTGAAAACATCGCTCTTGTGGAGAGAGAAATTATGGAACACTGGCGGCTCAAAGTTACAGAAATAGCAGCAAGGTTAGACCTTTCTAAAACAACAGTCCTTCGAATTATTCATGAACATTTAAACATGAATAAGGTTAGTGCAAGATGGGTGCCTACTTCTTTCCTCAGTACAAAAGCAGCAACGAGTCATCTCTTGTGAAGGCATTTTTTGGAGCTCTGCTTTGCCAAGAAGTTCTGCAAACCATTGTTACAGGAGATGAAACTGTGGTCCTTTACTCTTATCCCTTATCCCAAAGAGAATCAATGGAGTGACGTAAACCTGGCGAAGCACCGCCTCTGAGGGCCTATATCACTCAGTCAACCAAGAAGATCATGACCACAATCTTTTGGGACTGTGGCTCTTCATTGGCTTCAAGGAGAGGAACACCACAGTAAATGGGGAGTATTGTGCTGGCCTACTGCACAGACTACGTGCTTCAATCAAAGAGAAAAGGCGAGGCAAGCTTAGTGGTGGTGTGCGCCTTCTTCACGACAACTCACAGCTCTTGTTGCAAAGGAAGCTGTGAAGAAATGTGGCTTCAAGGAGATCGACCATCCCGCTACAGCCCAGATCTAACTCCCAGTGACTATTTCTTCTTCTCAAAACTCAAGAAGGTCATTCGTGGAAGGAAATTTAAGTGTGACGAAGAAGTGGTGGATGCTGTTTATGCCCATTTTGCAGACAAGACTTCTGTTTTTTTTGGGGGGGGGGTTGGAATTTTCAATAAAAGTTGTGAGAAGTGTATTGCTGTAAAGGGTAACGATATTGAAAAGAGAAATATAGTTTTTGTCTTTATCATACGTAAAAAATGGTTAGGCCGGTAACTAATGCACCTACCCTCGTATATCTAGCCAGCAGTAAGTATTGCGTCTTAAATAGTTCGTGTAATGTATGCAATATGGCTGCTGTAACTCGATAGGATCTGACATGATTAGACTAGATGGATTCGTTCATAGTAAAGATTTCGTCACAATGCTTCTGTTTCTCCTGTCACGAACATCGATCATGCTCCATCAAAATCTTCAACTGTTGCACGAGTTGACTGCTTTCTATCTGTCAAGGGCGGAAATCAAATCTCCTTCAAGCAAGAGAGATGCCGATCTACATCAGTTGCCTTCGTTTTGGAAACAGCTTGGTAGAATTCAGGAATTTACATTGTCAGATCATGTGAGTTCATCTTTCTTGAACTTCACAGTTTTTTTTTTTTTATTGATTTATTTAAGGACGCTCTTTAACAGCTCAGGTCATCAGCATCCCATTCAACTCAGGGCGTGAAACTGCCGACAAATTTTGCTCAGAGGCCTCTCTTTCAGGCTTGAGGTTCTTTTTCGTGCCGCAAATGTACGACACGGGACACACGGCTTTACTTCCCTTCCGAAGGAAGCCATACTTAGGATTTTTACGCCCGAAAAAATCCATCGGTCCGGGCCGGGTTCGAACCCGCGTTTTGGGTATAGCAGGCAAGTATGGTAACCACTACACCACCAGGACCGACAGAACTTCACACTTGAACCTGAACTTGTTTATTTCCGCATATAACAAATGAGTTAAAATGAGTTTTATGAATTGCTACCACTAAAAAATTAAACGCATGTGGGAAAAAAAAAAAAAAAAAAAAAAAAAAAAAATACCTAGAAACACAACTTTCCTTTGTGGGTTGCGGTGTGAATGAAATGTTTAGTTTAGAGCATTAAAGCCATGACTGGCACATAATTAAAGAGAGAAAGAGGGGAATGATGGTTGCTAAGTAACAAAATTTGCATATAATGCTTACAGTCATATGTCTGTTAGCAGTCTTGTCATAGTTTTCGGACAGATTTAAATGCTATTCCTGGAAGTTAACTGTAAACACGAGCTTTCTTCAAGAGGAAAATGAACAGCATAGTTCGTTGAATCTTATTAATTTAAATATTTACTCACATGCTGACGCACGTAAAAGTTAAATGCTTGCGTAATTGTGTCTCGTTTACATTGTAAATAACGTTAAACGCCTTGGTAGGTTGTCATATCAACAGTTATCTATTGTCGTTTAGACAGGATACAAGAATTGCATCCTTAATTACTAGAATACGCCATTTCTAGCGTTATCAGTACGTAGTGTAAATAACATTTAACTACTCATCAGCTGATTCTTTTTTATTTCACAGTTAGAAACTACTAGGTAAAAACACACAGCGAATATTGACATAAGAAATAAATAACACGAAATTCCATTAAAGCAAGGCCCTCTTATCAAAGTGGCATGCCGGAAAGGTTCTTCCGTATACGCAATAATTACACTTATCGTTTGGCAGTCCTTTTTGCAATTTAACTTTCAAGCATTTCCAAGGTTGCGGTCTTTGGCGTATCTGGCTAAGCTTGTCTATAGTCGCCGTTAATTTCCGCTGTAGATTACTTCTCCTTACACTTGTATCCCACGTTCTGAGCCTGCAGGTCTATCGATGCTGCTTGTCAGTTTAGCTAGCGGACTATTCTGAATCTGTAATAATCATTCTTTTTAAGTAGACATCTCAACAGATCTTCCTCTATGTGCCCCAGTGTGTGAAAAACCGCCACGGATGGCCGACATAGTTCAGGCGCGGACTCGTGAGCGGAAAGTCAGGGGTTCGATTCCCATCAGGGTTTTCTCAGACCTCATAAATGGAAAATGCCGGTAAGGTACCCTAAACATAGGCCTGGAACGCTTCTGGCCTTTAAAAAATTAACTTTCAAAATTTACCATTTCATTTCACTGCCTGTGATGTCTCAATAGTAAAAACGGGCATAAAACAACAACAACAACAACAACAATAATAATAATAATAATAATAATAATAATAATAATAATAAACGGATTTTAACATAGGAAAAAACTTGATGAAATAGGCTAGCCATTAGAAACATCTACTCGAAGTTTTTAATGCGATTAGCACAGCAAATTGATGTATCTGTGGATAGTGCGTATAAAGCCATTCAGCTTCTGTGCCTTCTTTCATATAAAATTATTGTTGTACCTGAAATAAAACACGTGAAACTGCTGAAACAAAATATCCTAAGGCAGTTTTCAATATTCGGAAGGATGAATTGCGGCAAGCCTCTCAAAATCTTTTAAAAACGATTCAGGCAGGCATTTCGAGCATCCATTGTTATAATGAATACAATATTGTTACTATTTACTATAAATAACGAAAGAAACAAAAAATGCACTAAGAGTTCGATCGCGCGACTTGATTTTTCTTGACAGGTAGAAAGGCCGTTACGCAATAACTTTCCGTAGGCAAAATTTATTTCCGATTGCGTAGCGGAATAAAGATCCTGTAGAAATGCAATGAATTGAAATCAGGAGCACGAGCAGGCAAGGATGTCGGCCCGTACGACCTCTACTTTTATTTGGGAATTGCTGGCCTGAAATTGCTCTAGCAGCACAAGGTAAAAGAGGTGGTACTCCATTAAGCATGAACCACACACGTCAAAAAAAGTTGGGTGGGTTAATTAAGTTTATTACACCTTTTGGAGATGATGTTAAATTATTTTGTAAGGAGCATAGAGTTCCTTTAGTTTCTAATTATTTATTGTATTATATTTGTCCTATTTTTTCTTTATTTTTATCTTTAATTTCACGATTATTAATACCTTATTTATGAGGTATATTTGTTTTTAATTCAGGTTTTTTGTTTTTATTTGTAGAATAAAATAATATATTGATGGTGTCAAAATGTATACACACTTCAAGCAAAGAAAAAACTGTGTTAAATAACAAAACCGAATTCACACAAACAGCAAATGATGAGCACTAATCATCTTAGACTTTTACATTATTTATACAAAAGTATTGGGATGAAAACTTCCAACTTTGCTGTTTTAATAATACCATATGCTGGTTCTGCTAATCCCAGTTTCACGTGCACATTGCTTTGTAGATTTCTGCGGCGAGTGCTCAAACGTTCCAAAATCATAGCCGAGGAGGCGGGGCTTGTTGCTGTGCGAGGTCTCCCAGATCTGCCCTTGTGAACATCGCACACGGTACCACGAGTCTCAAATTTGTCTCGAATGCGTGCAATTGTTATTCGCGTTGGTCGTTCTGTTCCGTACACACGCCTCCATTGGCTTTGCACTTCAACAACATTCTCGGTTTTTCCAATAGCACTTTAAAATTGCTTTCTGCTGTTCAAACAATAATCTTGGCTCCATTTTGTTGTAGCAACGCTTTCATAACGTAATATTAGTCACATTTGTTTACAGAACATCATACGTTAATCTTGACTTCATTTGTTCATTGTTGATTTACTTGTCACATAGCAACGCTATCATAATGTGTGTGAATCACATCTGTTTACAGAACATCATACGATAATCTTGGTTTCATTGTTGATTTACTTGTCACATACCAACGCTATCATAATGTATGTGAGTCACATCTGTTTACAGAACATCATACTACACATTACTGTTGTTTTTCTGTCCAGCTTTGAAATATATTAAATAGATGTCTATTGTGAAAGTGTGTATACATTTTTGGCACCCTCGTATTTTAGAATAAAGACTCTGTGCCTCTGCAGACAAAAAGTGATTCGTTTCGTCTAACTTCGGGTAATGTCGGTTGCACTCGGTGTACGTTAGTAAAAAATACGAAGCATTGCATATTTCTCATCTGGTTCCTTTTTAGTATATTGTAATCAATTAGGAAAAATGTCACAAAAACACATTAACCCCATCTCCTCCGTTTACGACTAGCTGAATCAGCTATTGTATTACTCGTAAACAAAGACAGCAAAGTCTACCAAGCTGGAAATAAAACCACAAAAAGAAGTATACAAAGAAAATTAAAATAAATAAAGAGAATTGCCGAGGATCGAACCTACCATTTCTTGCACTGTACATGCAAATGATACCGTTGGCATAACTTCATGCAAACAATATGTCTTCTAATGAAAGTATATTACATAACTGTAGGTTACTGGACATAAAACGGTTGATAGTTTGCATATGTGAACACGGCGCTGCACTCTGTGCCGATATAGACTTGAACATATTAATACTTCAGTAGGTTTTATTATTTTTCTTTTCCTTCTTTCTTAAGGAGGAGTGCTTTGGGTTTTTTCGCTATTTAAAGATCCCCTACAATTACCTTTCAACAATGACATGTACTTACACTTTATGTATCACTGTGTCATTAGTGAACTGAAACAACAAGCCAACTACAATGTACAAAGTGCATGGTTTCTTTAATCACGGCAGAGACACTGCCAGCGGCGGAACTTGTAAATTAACGTGTTAAGTTAACTCAGGCTATTTCGCGCGATGGTGTAAGTTGGCAATCCGAACAGGCAGGGTCGCAATTAGTTAGGATTAACGGACTCCACCGTATTCCCGTTGACATTCCAGGTAAAATAAAAGGACTGAACTAAAAGTACTCTGCCTGACCAGGAAAACACAGAACTTAAGAGAAATGTTTATCTTTTATATTTCAGTATAGTCACCTTGTAAATCAACACATTTAGTTCAAGGACTTTCCTACTTTTTAATATCCAGGTTTGTCCAACTGTAAAAAATAAGTGTATCAGCTTCAACCTCGTCTTCCCAGCCATTTCTTCGTTGAATATGGCGGATGTGGAAGCACTTGGAAGCCAAGGCCATGCCGTTTTGCAGCAACAACACCATACGTATTTGAAAGCGCATAATCATGAAGAAAGACAACTTTCTTTTTCTCAAAGTGTGGACGTTTAGCTTAAATTTCATCCTTCAGATTGTCCAGTAGTAAAAAGTAATACTTCCTGGTGGGTTCTGCCCTTCTGGAGGTAGTCTGCGAGCACCATACCAGTGGAATCCCAGAAATCTATAACCGTGACTTTCCTTGCAAATTGCACAGTTTTTGCTTTCTTTGTTACACTTTCACATGTTGGCACCCATTCCATGAACTGCTCCTTCGTCTCTCCGTGTAGTGATTATCTGCTGTTATGAAAAATCGGGGAAACTCACTGGAATTCGTTTAAACAACTCTAAACACTCTTGCGAAATATTTATTAGAATGCGTTATTTTGTCCTTTGTTAACAAACGCGGCACCCATCGAGCGGAGTGGAAACGGCCTATGTAATGTCGTCTTTGTAATGTCAGCCACCTCACATACGACAGCCACGGGTGGCCGAGGTCGTCGTGAGCGGTAGTTCTGGGGTTCGAATCCCGCCAGGACCGTCCTCCCTGACTGAGGTTTTTTCCAGATTTTCCTCAGTCCTCATAAAATGCAAATGCCGGGGAGGTACCCTAAACTTAGGTCTTGAACGCTTCGTGCCTAAAAAAAATCCTTTCCCAATATATCATTTCATCTCATGTATCACCAGTGTCCACCGCCTGTGGTGCATCAGTAGGAAAAACGGGCGTTAAACACTATTCAAAAAAAAAAAAAAAAAAAAAAACTCGCATACCTTCAATCGGTTATCATGGAGGAAGGCATTGTGAATTTTTGTCACAATCTCTTCGGTCGTAGATTTTTGGGAGGCCTTGAGCACTTATTATCTCGAATAGATATACGACTACGGTTAAATTCAGCAACCTAAGTTAACCGTCGATAACAAAGGGGAAGAATCCTTTAATGTGGAATCTAACTCCTTTTGTATTTCTGTTGAAGACGAAGTAATTTATCACAGCTCCAGTTTTACCCATTTTGTATGACACTAGTTTGTTTACACGATCGTCACGAACTACAGTAACTACATTTACGCAGCACCCATCTAAAGGATGATACTTAACAACTACCATAGTCATTTGACCATTTTCACGACATCTCTTGAGTCAGATCGTGAACTTTAGTACACCCCTAGTGCTTGTTGAGTTTTACAGCTAAACTGTGTTGGTGTTTTACTTCCCAAACTGCACAGGGATTTTTTTTCCAGGTCATTTGAATATTGTAAAAGTTCTGCATTGCATTCTATAGCAAACTGAATGCTAACTGTGGTGAATGACGGAAAGCGTTCACTGCAAATCGTAATATACAAGAAATTTGTAAAGGGAAAATACATTTTAAGTTATATTCTGTTTACGGCGGTTTCACAGAAAGAATGTAAATCTCATAGATTTATGTACGTACTAATATTTACGTGTTTAATATAATAAACTTCAGCTTTGCTTTGAATGCTTAGGAATATTTTTGCATTTTAAAATGTAAAACGTTGATTTCAATGTGTTATATTGTATTTTATTGTTTTATAAAATTACATATTACATAAAATGTTTATGGAAGGCTTAATGAAGGACACCCCTTTGCTAATACTTCTACAATGTTTACCACTCACTTTTATTCATCAAGGCTCTGTTAAACAAAAGTATAGTCTAATACATTACATGTGTGTTAGAACAAGTTCTTGTAAACTTTCTGTCCCACGAAAGAGGGTACATTACTTGTGAATATTAGTAAACAAGTGACATCATACAACAGTAAGTTTGGGGGTAAGATTAAGGAACAGCTGCCTGCCACATGCCGCCATACCTTCAATCATGTCGACTACTTAGTAATACATTCGTACTTATTAATGTAAAGAGCGGATTATTGTCATTCCTGCTAAGCGGGTCTTGTGATTTTTCTCAGAAACAACGATATTTTAAATACTTTATAATGCATTCGTAAATATTCAAGCGAAATAATTCACTTTGAAGCGACGATCACATATGGATACTAGCAGCATTAATTTATATCGTCGACAGATGGCAGAATAATCGAGCTTCCCGATTGTGTTTGGTCGTCTATTTTACTAGCTAATTTGATAACTTATATTTGTATAATTTGTTTATACTGTTTGGCAAGCACATTTTCATTATAAGCAAAACATTCAAGAAATTGGGTCAAAAAATTATTTAAGAAAGATTGAGGAATGGAAAGAAATTCTTGTGACATGTAGCAAGAACCTTTAAAATACATTAACTAAGCTGCTGGAATGAAATACCAATTTGATGCATGAAAGTTTCATATCAGTAATTAGCCGTGTGGTTTAAATAGCACTTAACCTAACTTTTTCATTAAACTTATATACTGTATTACTCTTTCTTTGTCGGTCCTGGTGGTGTAGTGGTAACCATATTCGCCTCCTAAACCCACGGTCGCGGGTTCGAACCCGGCCAGGACCGATCAGGGCGTAAAAATCCTAAGTATGACTTCCTTCGGAATGGAAGTAAAGCCGTGGGTCTCGTGTCGTACATTTACGGCACGAAAAAGAACCTCAAGCCTGAAAGAAGAGGCCTCAGAGCAAAATTTGTCGGTCGTTTCACTCCCTGAATTGAATGGGACGCTGATGACCTGAGATGTTAAAGACCGTCCAAAAATAAATCAATTTAAAAAAAAAAAAGTCCTTCTTTAGACACATTCCTACTCTCATCATTATCATCATTTTTCCAATGCTTTGCATATTTAGCCAATTAATTTGAAAAATCATTAAAAAGATATTAAAGCTCCCACTAATATTAGTGGTACTAATATTCTTACATTTGATACAAGTTACAAGTGACTAATACTAATACAAACGTAGGAAAAACCACTTGTACACTTGTAAGTATGCAGTAACAAAAATCTTTGTGGAACAGAATTCTATTAATAACTACAAATTACCAGTTCATACACTTGTAATGTATTAGACCATACTTTTGTAGAACAAGGCCTAGATGTCTCTCCTTTAACAAAAGTCTATGACCATGAAAACAAGTTCGGTGTATACCACGCTCTCAGATGTTTGGGCCAGCATGTTTGTTGTACATAGCAACTGTTACACCAATCCCTCACTTTTCATGTTTATAATAGCAGCTAGAGCCTTGAAGACTCCAGAGCAACAGAGGCTAGGATTCTGTGACCGGTTAGCAGGGTGACGTGAGTCATCAACAAGAAGGGCATGACCTTGTCACCTGTTGTGACTCAATGGTAAACAGTCTGAATGTTCCGTGTGAATTTCACATGCATTTGCATATGTAAGACCTGAGTCAGAACATGGGAACTACTTGTCTCTGTCGTCAAAAACTTTACCTCCTTTCAGTTGGGAGTTCCAATGCCCCCTTGGCAACCAGCATTTTCCGGTTTACATGCATTGCACACAATCAAGATATTCAAACCAGATGAACGTTTATATGTTGAACTCATATCGATTTGAATATACTTTCCGGATTGTAAATTGCAGCCAAGATTGATCCTACTAACAACTGGGAATAAAATGGATTCAATTCGGATTAAGATACATGTAAACGGGGATCGTATTGAGATCGAATTGAGTATTTTCATAACGTTAGTCATTTTTATCACCAAAAGTCGATCGTCATTTCTACTTACCCACGAAACATGTAACGGCATTGTTTTATTCCATTTAGAACCAAGTGTGTAAAAACTTAACTTGAGTTTAGGGCATGAAATTAACCATTAGTTATACTTTACTTGAACATTTTGGTTATATAAACACTAATCTAAGATTATTTCGTCTTAACCTCAAATTGAAGCACTAACTAGAGATTATTTATTGTTAAATAACATTTCTCAGAGTGCAGAAGCGTAACAACTTCATTTATGTAAAATGCTTAATTACATTTGTTTTAATTTCGTGTAGATACACTTTGTTCAAAGTTTCACTTTTCATTTCCCCGTAATATCAACAGATAGATCTGCGTTCAGTTGTAGGTTATGTTAGGTTAACGTTACAAGCGGTATATTGTACATATTTCTGATTTCTGACATCTCATTCGATAATGAACTTCGCCGTGCCCCTCGTGTATTTCACGAGAAAAATAATGCGTCCCTAGAACTGAATGACAAAAATTCAAAATACGATTTCGCTTTGCAAAAGATGTTAAATAAATGGGACAGTTGTTATGTGCCCGGTTACAATCACAAACTAAGCGAAATCGTTCGCTTTGAATTCTATGTTCATGATACTATTAACTTAAAGGTTCTATACGACAGGGAGCTTTCAAATAATTATTGGAAGTGTATTCAAAGTGGATATATATATATATATATATATATGTGTGTGTGTGTGTGTGTGTGTGTGTGTGTGTTTAACGCCCGTTTTTACTACTGAGCCATCACAGGCGTTGGACACTGATGATACATGAGATGAAATGATATATTGGGAAAGAATTTATTTTTAAGGAAGGAAACGTTCTAGGCCTAAGTTTAGGGTACCTCCCCGGCATTTTCCATTTCTGAGGACTGAGGAAAACCTGGAAAAAACTTCAATCAGGGAGGACGGTCCTGGCGGGATTCGAACCCCAGATCTCCCGCTCACTATTCCGCGCCTTAACGACCTCGGCCACCCGTGGAGGTCTAAAAGTAGAGAAAGGAACGGCCAGTAGAACCATCCATAAAGTTACTAAGCAACAGTGACTGTGTGATGTAAAGAAATTGATACTACGCTTCTATAACTTTCGCAAATTTCCTGCTGTTTTAGGTCCTATAGAGTGCACACACACACACACACACACACACACACACACACCATTATATCGCCTGAGGGTTACAATGCAGAAGTCTTCAGAATCGAATTAATATACTCTTTGGCAATTTTCTCCCATGTACATTCTTTAGCCTTATTTGAGTTCGAATCTATTCCCCCCCCCCCTCACAATTATTTCCTGATATTTTAGCACCAAACGTAGCATTCGCTAGGAGACGGGAAAATTTTAATAATTATTGCTTTTCTTAGGTTAAACATCTGAACATCAACTCGCCCTAAACACGAAGTTTCCTATTATTTTGCGATGTTGTCATTCATAGGTGTAACGGTTGTTGCAAACTACAGGTTACATAGTCTGGGGTTATTTTCATGCAACAGAAATGATGACTGCCCTCTAGTTACTTTTTAAATTACAGTTAAAGTAATCTACAGTTAGAAACTTGTATACAACTGGCTCTTAGTCTTTCGTGTGTGTTTTATCTTTACATATGTTACATCTTGAATCAATAACAAATTCGTTGTTTAAATAGGTTATCCAACATAAAAATAAAGTAAGGTAGGCTAACGCAACAGGTTTAACACTTAATGAAAAAAAAGAGCATCTAAACAGGTGTCGTACTGAGTTTGAATCAATCCAGAAAGCTTATTCAAACAGATTTGAGCTCGACATGGGTAAAAGTTCATTTATTAATCAAAACTGAGCATTTTCGATAGCTGTACAGGCAAAATATTGATTTTTCTTAAAAAGGGTTTTAAAAAAAAGTGTTAAAGAGTGCCCGGTTCGTGATCGGTGCTGACAGTCAGAATGATTCACTTGAATACAGAAAACGATATATGAGCTGAGATCATCGCTGTTTTTGACGATGAGTGGGTGGAGTACGTACCAGTTTGTGTATATCATGCACCGTTCTAAAAGGAATGAATGCTCGCTTTCAAACGAGTTTTAGTGCGAAGTTCGTGTTTTAGGGTGTTGCCAAAAGATTCATAGGCTGTACAACACATGGACCTTTGTGTTGCTCATTGTTGTCATCTTCGCCATCAACAGTAACAGTTTTAAGACTATTTTGAGTCGGTGGCCCATACCTTCTTGATATGTATGGTTATTTTTATTCACACACTGCGATGGTAATTTGGGAGAAGAGATACAAACTCTCCAAGCTGCCATATAAATATATCTTTATTCCATTATTGTTTTAACTTATTCTTGTTTCTTTCCCTTTATTTGCCATTTGTTATAGCACACGTAACTTGACTATATGCAGCATTGCCTATCTGAATATATCCAATATCCAAGAACTTCCTTAATTAAAACTATCTCTTCTTTTATATGGTGATGAAATAACGTGTATTCACCATGTCATATGTTGATTACAGAATGTTCATAAACGTGGTAAATGATCACCTCTCTCCTATACCCAAAACGCGGGTTCGAACCCGGCCAGGACCGGTGGATTTTTTCGGGCGTAAAAATCCTAAATATGACTTCCTTCGGAAGGGAAGTAAAGCCGTGGGTCCCATATCGTACTTTTGTGGCACGAAAAAGAACTTCAAGCCTGAAAGAGAGGCCTCTGAGCAAAATTTGTCGGCCGTTTCACGCCCTGAATTGAATGGGACGCTGATGACCTGAGCTGTTAAAGAGCGTCCTTAAATAAATCAATCAAAAAAAAAAAAAAAAAAAAAAAGATCACCTCTCCTCGTGAAGGTAAATGTTTCTGTTTTGTTTTATTAGCAAATTCCAAAAGAATGCAGTTATTAATGTTGTACCCATGAAACGGTTTTTGAAATTTTTCTACTCCAACGATCCTAAATACTAGGGTACCCAAAATGACAATAGAATATATATGTAAATTAACACTAATAATAAAAGTAGATAAAGATAAAACACTGAGAAAGAGTCACACTTGAAATTGCTATATAATAGAAATATCAATATTAATTAGATATTGATATTTCTTTATGCAATGGCTCTTTTCTTACGTCTGTGCACATTAAGCCTACCAATTTACAACAGTATCTTCATTTTGATAGCTGTCATCCCTTGCATATCAAAAGATCTATTCCTTTTTCTCTTTCAATCCGTGGTCATCGTCTTTGTAACAATTTTTCATCTCTTGACAAGTATATTAAAAACCTAGTTCAAAAGTTCCAAGACCAAAATTATCCTTCCTCTCTTTTAAAATCCCCGTATAATCCCATCACACAAAACTTTCCAATGCAAACCTAAAACCTCTAATAAGAACTTCATTAACCTTGTTACTACTTACGTGCCTGGAATTGAAAGCATCAGACCTATTATGAAAGAATGTCACGATATTTTGTTAATGCACTCATCTTTAAATATTTTTTCTAAATTGGTACCCCGCCTTACTTTTAGAACATTCCCTAACCTTAAAAGTTTATTTCGCCGTAACCTATCCTCTCCGAATTTACCACGTCCCTTTACTGGCTCGTATCATTGCCAACATCCTAAATGTAAAACCTGTGCGCTAATTATGCCGTGCCATTCATTCCACAGCCCTAATTTATCCAGAGAATTTAACATTTCTTCATTTGCTACTTGTTCTTCCAAGAACGTCGTATATATGTTATGTTGTAAGCTTTGCAAAGCATTTTATATTGGTTTAACTTCTACTGTTGTTTCGCTACGCATGAACAATCATAGACGTTCTGTTAAAACCAAGTCTCCCTTGCCGGTTGCCCAACATGCCTTATCTCACTGTAAGGATTTGATGATGCTTTTAATCTAGCACTTATTGATGCGTTAGCTACACATTGCTGTGAAAGTTTACTCAGAGATAGAGAAATGGCAGCTATATTTTTACATAAAGCGCGCATACCATCTGGTTTAAATCTTACTTATTAGTTTTTTTCTTCCCACGCTCTCATTTCTAGTTTCATCTGTTTCCATGCATAACGTTACCTTCGATACTCAATATTTACTTTTATCACCGTCACTTGTCTAGCTTCTTGCCATTGAAGAACTCGCAGTAGTTCGAAATATAGCAATTTCAAGTGTGACTCTTTCTCAGTGTTTTATCTTTATCTACTTTTATTATTAGTGTTAATTTGTTACATTGTTATAGTGTTTCTTTATTTCTCATATATATTGTACCCAATATATAACGTTCTAACTATCGCAATTTAAATTTTTTTCTCAACGAAACTCGGCATATAGCCAACAATTAACAAAGGATTCGTATAGTTCGTTAACCAGAAAATTTTGATCAAGATGAAGGTTAATCTAAAGCAACAATTATTTTAAAATTTTAAAAATCGCTCTAGTGGACGCAATTTTTCCCCCTCAACTAAACTCGGTAGATTTCTTTAAAATAAATGCATAAAATTCGTTTTCGAAAATCGTGGCAATGGGGCCATTAAAAGTGGGGGTATACCTGAAAAACGAGTGAGGGTTAAAGCGACATTTTAAAATCTCTCTAGCGGCTGCAGTTATTTTTTTTAAAGAATGTTTACATGGCATTAAAATAAAATAAGAAAAGTAGTTTCCGAAAAATCAACGAAATTGAACTATTTAGAGGTGGAAGGGGGCTACTTGAAACCCAAACTTTAAAACTTGCTCTAGTGGCATTAATATTTGTTTTTTCGTAACGAAACTCCGTATATACAATTTAAATAAAATAAGCAAAATAGTTCCTGGAAATCAGGAAATGGGGTAATTAGGAATAGGGGTTTAACTATTACCTAAAATTTGAAAATCTCTCTAAAGGCACCATATTTGTTTCTTCACAACAAAGTTCAGTAGAAACCATTTAATGAAATAATAAAAATTAATATATGAAAATTAGGGAATTTGGATTATTATGAGCAGGGGTATGCTTGAAAACCGAAATAAAAAAAAAAAGCTGTTGCAATTAATCTTTATCTATTGTTTAAAATAAAAAGTTAAGTTCATTTAGCATATAAACTGTATTTATATTGGATGCATATGTTTTATATGTAACAAACGCATCGCCGTGGACATAGCAGCTGTGAAATATTAATCTGATATGTTTATTAGTTCTCTGTAATAACCTTCAGAAAACGTTTCTTAGCTGTGCTTAGCTGTATAACAACTAAAACGGAATGTATTAACATTTAAACTGCATAGTTAATTTTAAGCGTACGATTGTTTGTTTTTCTATGTTACAAAATCGTCGTGATTTCTCCTCCTGTGTTTATTACACACTTTACACTATCAAGGTTGATAGAGTACATTCAATACCGCTTGAGATTTGAACATCGCTCCAGCATTCCCTAGAATTCGGCTTTTCCCGCTGTCATTCGGTACTGAAGCCGCAGAACGGCCGTTGACTGTATAGGGAAAGTTCGATTAGTCACCATTGCGCATGCGCAGACTATTTCCGCCACACTCTTTCACATGACACCAACAAGTTTATTGCTTGGCGGAATACCCATTGTTGCTAACAATAACAATCCCCCCGTATGCCATATCTCCCCCCGGACCACCTTAATCGACCTCGGCGATTACAAAAATTCTGTTTTCAGTGTACCCCCCACCTATAATGGTCGGTTTTATCTTATTTTTCAGAAACTATTTTTATTCTTTTATTTACATGGTGTATACTGAGTTTCGTTGCATTTTTGGGGGGGGGGGGTTCCAAGCAAACCCCCCACTCATAATAGTCTGATTTCGATAATTTTTAGAAACTATTTCCTTTTTTTTATTTTAACGGGATATACCCAGTTTCGTTGAGAAAAAACAAAACTACATCGCTAGATCGATTTTTAAATGTTCGCCTTACGTTAACCCGCACCCCCAATGGTCCAATTTTGCTGCTTAACGAACTCGATGAGTCGTTTGTTAATTGAGGAGTTTTGCTGAGAATATATGTAACTCATTATATTATTTTTTTGATTTGTTTATTTAAGGACGCTCTTTAACATCTCAGGTCATCAGCGTCCCGTTCTAATCAGGGCGTGAAACGGCCGACAAATTTTGCTCAGAGGCCTCTTCTTTCAGGCTTGAGGCACTTTTTCGTGCCGTAAATCTACGACACGGGATCCATGGCTTTACATCCCTTCCGAAGGAAGCCATGCTTAGGATTTTTACGCCCGAAAAAAATCAATCGACCCTGGCCGGGTTCGAACCCGCGACCTTGGGTTTAGAAGGCAAGTATAGTTACCACTACACCACCAGGACCGACTCTCATTATATTATATTAAATATAATACTCATTCACTACTTATTTACACAGTTGAAATTATTAATACATTATTCATGCATATTAACATTAGCTCGATTGAGTTTATGTAATAGAAATCAGATTTATTAAATGTTATTTGTAAAGATTTAATTGTGAGGATTTAAAACTGATGTTTTTATTTGAAAAGTTGTCATGACGACTGTATTGTTAACAAAATATTTAGCATGTCGTTGCGTGTCATTAGCGAGTCGAAAGGAACGTTTTTCCATCGTCTCAGTTGATCGCGTTTTAGCCATGGTTTCTTGGATTTTGCGCGTTCGACATCGCGCTGTTTATTTGAATAGTTGCCATGGCGGCTGTATTGTTATCGAAATATAACGAAAAGAATTCTAATCATTTTAGATTCAAATAAAACGTTGAAATTAATTATGAATTAATTTATTACACTATAATTAATTTATTTATTGTATTGATAAATATAATACAGTCATCATAGCAACTATTCTTATTTTTAAATAAAGTTTATTATAAATTTTATATTTTTATGTGTTATAAACGAAACTACAGAAATGTGATCTTACTGTTCAATCTTACATTTTTTAAAACCTTCATGTTTGATATTGTGCTGTTTTACTTTCAAAACTGCGGAACCATATTTTTGAGCCGTGGAACCATTGAACCATGATAATTACCGTATTATATTGTATTGTCATCCATTTCTGACCTATGTGCAAAATTTCAATCTCTATCCTATTTAGAAGTGCATGAAAAATTAATTACAAAATTCCACCCTAACAGAAAGAAAGCGAGTTAATAAAAATGTTTGAATTTGAAAAATGAAAAAAAAAAAAAAAAATGAAATGTTTCGGCAAGAGAGTAAAGAGATACATTCTTATATATATATAGTTATTTCGGAGCCTAATAATAAGTAGAATCGATGGAAATTTGAAGAACTTTTTCAAAAAAATTTTAATGGATACCTTTTTTTTTTATTTATTTATTTATGGACGCTCTTTAACATCTCAGGTCATCAGCGTCCCATTCAACACAGGGCGTGAAACGGCCCACAAATTTTGCTCAGAGGCCTCTCTTTCAGGCTTGAGGTTCTTTTTCGTGCCGTAAATGTACGACACGGGACCCACGGCTTTACTTCCCTTCCCTTCCGAAGGAAGCCATACTTACGATTTTTACGCCCCGAAAAAATCCATCGGTCCTGGCCGGGTTCGAACCCGCGATTTGGGTGTAGGAGGCAAGTATGGTAACCACTACACCACCAGGACCGATTTAATGGATACCGCATTCTTTCGGAATTCTACGTCATTTGGGAGCATAATTGGGTGTATTTTACTTTCCTCAGTTTCCTGCTCCCCATTTCAAAAAATGTTATTCCGTTGCTTCTGTTACAAGTTAGAAAGTGTCAGGACGAAATGATCTAACGTGGTTGAAGATGACGGTGGCCATTTAGAAAGATTTCCGCCCTCCTTGGAGTTAGGGGGGGGGAGGGAGGAGCTCCGTCGGAGTTCTTTCTGGAAGCATGCTAGGGACCCCATCTATGTCCGCACAGTCAACACCCGTGGATCTGGTCGCCATCATTCCTTCCTCCCGGAAGTGTCCCCATTGGAGGCGTAGGCACAAACGGCCAGCCGTGAGCAAATCTGAAGTACCGAATTACCCTCCACCGAACAATCCAATCCAATGCAACAAGGTCTTGCTAATGGCATTCCTTTAAGCTGCATTGAGAGTAGCGAAACCCAACATGGACACTTTTTCTATCGACGTTTGCTTTCCTCCAGGAGAACATGAATAAAATTTAAGTTGATAGTTCGCTCGCTACAGTTTAGGGCTGCATTTCATTTTCAGATGCGAGTTATATATTCCCTATTTCTCATCTAACATGAAGCAGTTCTGCAAATTTCAGTGCGCTGCCCCCAGGGGTTTGTCACAAAAGAATTAGCATTAAACATGACTACAACCTTCCCTAATAGTTTCGTAGTTTCGGGTCGGGTACGCCTACTGTTATTCACTTTGCAGCATAGGCGGTTCGCTTACATTCGTTACTGAAATAGCAAATACAGTGTAACACGATGTTGAGGAATTTTAAAAACAGCAGGTTCATATTTCTGTAGTTAAATTCCACTTTAAATGACAGCAGAGAGAAGAAGAGGGTCAGGTGGCGCCCCATCCTGTCTATTAATCACGTTCCCCCATCTCCCACTTGTCTTCTGAGACCAGCTGAGGTCATGGATTTGCTTTAATTACACTATTTAAATGCAGTGCGCTCAGCGTAACCCCTCGCTTCCTTTGTCATAAGCTACAGACTGTTCAGAAACTAAAGTCACTCTTGTTATGCCTAAATGTTTTATCTTTCTCATTCCTAATCATCATCATAAATGGTGCTGTGTTATTTTATTGGCTATTGCTTTCTGAAACTGTATTAAATGCTGAACGTCACAGTAAATTCCCCTAAACAATCGCTTTATAGCGTTATGCATTTTAGCATTATCAAATAAAGCTTTTCAACTACCTATATCACAATAAAAGTTAGTGCTATTTGCAACCCGAGAAAAAGCTAGGAAAACAACACGCAGTCTAATTTTTTTCCCGCCCTAAAATTCCGTTATGGACTTAAAAGTCATACATTATATAATTTGAATCATAGTTATTGGAATAAATAAATTTATTTGTTTTTTTATTTGTATATTGCACGGAAGGAGGAACGGCTTCTCCATTAGGTTGTTTCTTTGCCTATCTCCATATATTTCAATGTTTAATTTCCTTTAACTATTGTCTGCTATGTTTTTATGCGGAATAAAGGTCTGCAGGCAACTGCTAACTTGCGCCTGATATTTGTATTTGCGGTTATTATCTGTAAGCTTGTGAAATATTTTGATTAGGGGAGGTGAGAAGAAGCGGTAGACGAAGCTTCTTTATCATTCTGTGCATGCACCACCTGAAATGTCATCTCTCGTCACGTGGGTCCCCAGGAGACTTTGCCTTGAGTTTTAAAGGCTGATTATTTACAAAGTTAAATAAAATATGTTAAAATACTATTATATGAGGATAAGTCATAATTCATGGCAACTATTTTTTTTCTCGCGAACTGGGGACAACACGAAAAATCTAAGATATACGATTGAAAGTGTATGGAATATACTTTCGGATGAAGCCACGAAATGGTGTATGTAAGCAGAGCTGCGTGTCTCAGCACGCCTTCGAAGTGGTCAGGAATGGAGTTTACGAAGGGTAAACAATGTGTATATGTGAAAGGAGCATTTCTTCGAGGCAGGAATGCACCATAATGCCATGCAGAGCAACTGGGTGCACTGCCCTGCCCTATAGAACAGTAGAGAGGTGCATTTCTTCCTGAAATATCGCTAGATTTATGCGACATGTTTCGCAGCAAGTCCACTTCTGTATTTAAATTGTGGCACCCACTTTGCACACGCTTTCCGCATGTTCACATCCCCCCGTAAAATGTGGTTCACTGTTTTTGCCCGAAATGCTGTTTGCTCTTCTAATTCCACGAGTGTTCAGCGTCTATCATCGCTTAAGCATTGCTCCACCAGCACCATCGGTGCATCCTTGTCCGCGGACACAAGACCCCAATTGCGCGGCAGACCGGCAGTCAACATTGTGCCCCGTTTGAAGGCCTCGGTCCACCTCGCCACTGTTCGACAGGTCATGATATACGCATCCAGTAGCTCTCTGTGGCATCCTCGTGCATTCCTGCGACGGAGAAATTCTATTTTCACATACACATGTTGTTCACTCTTCGAGATCTCCATTCCCTGACCACTCACCAACTGAACTTATGCCGTGCTGAGACATGTAGCTCACATACGAGCACACCATCTGGTGGCTTCATTCGAAAGTACATTCCATACACTTTCAATCATATATATTAGATTTTTTGTGATGTCCCTTGTTCGTGAAAGGGAGAGAAATAAAAATACAGGCCATGATTTATAACTTAATCCTCGTATAATTGTAGTAAAACAGTATATCAATGGTAACACAGGCATATTATGTCAAATATGGTGAAAACTTGTATTTGAAGTCACAATGCTCACCTCCAACGTCAAACATTTTGTGTAACTTTGAAAGTTCTTAATTTCAAAGTCTCAGTGTTGATTATTCTTTGAAAATAATAATATAGATCTTCTATACTTTCGTGCAGCAAAATGTCGCGGTGTACAAATTTACTGGTACTGTAAAAACAGACAAGATTCCGGAACCTTAATAAATAGAATTAACACTATATGTCTCTATAATTAATATCAGGTGTGATATTTTCTGATTTCTATCTCTTCGGTTCTCTAAAAAATATAGTCGATGACGAACATCAATACTAAAATGGCTAAGTGACTTGGGTCTTGTTTCACGAAACAACTAGTTTACTAATTACTAACCGTAATTCCACCACTTCTAATAAACCCTTATTTCACGAACATTTATTCCACAATGATAAACTTTTGTCGTTAGTCACTTGTCAAAGTTACTAGTGTAGCGACTGTATCCAAGCTGGACTGTTTATTGATGCGATTTTGTTTACGCGATGTTTATTTTAAATCATATATTCAAGCCAAGAAATAACATTATGTCTATCACATCGGAAAGAGTCTCTAGTATTCATATCAAAGGAACAGTACTGTAATTAATTAATGAGCATAAGAAGTAATATTTGGGCAATTCTTTGACAAAAATACCAAAAAAGACAAAACTGAAATGTGGAAAATAATAGCGTAAACTTTGAAATGTTGGGGTTAATTACATAAGCGGAGGATTACGCATACGTGAGGGACATATTTTGTGCAAACATCAAGAAAGTGGTAAGTGCTTTTATTTGACATTCATATTCGCCATTCATATTATCATCTACAAATAATGGTGTAAATAGCTCAGTTTCTATGGTATTTTTCAGGTGAAAATAGAGTAATATAAGAAGTACGGAAATGGATGGTGGATTTGAGATCATATATTTAAAAAATAATCCTTAATTGTCTTTATAATTAAAATACGTCGAGCTTAATTGATAGAATCAATACCTAACCTAAAATAATTACACTAGTATTCAAATTCACCATTCGAGATTCACGGGTAGAATTTCACTAGTTAACAATATTACAAGACCAAATATTTCGTGAAACAAAACACTGATAAAACAAAACCGCACTCTCATAATATCAGTTTGCCACACTAGTAAGTAGCAGTTTACGCTCATAAGTTCTAGAAGCACACACTTGTAAAATAAACAAGTAATACAAGAATGGGGACTAGTTTTACTAGACCACGAGCTTCGTGAAAGAGGGCACTGTAGATTAGTATTGCAAAGGCGAAACCGTAGATTTGCAGGGAGTTTCTACTGGAAAGGATTACTGTATAAATTAGAAAATTCAGAAGCAATCCAATGTATTTGAACATGAAACATACCTACAAACAAAAGAGTTCTGAAATAGAAAAAATACATTACATATTGAACCTCTTCGTACTATAAATAAATTAATAAAGCTCGTCAGGAACAAACTTACCAACTTAATGCAGGGATATTGAAAAACTTCATACAGTAAGCTTTTGAGTGGAGCGTGCTCAATCTCAAATTAGATCTAGAGATAGTATTATGAACATCCTAATTCCTTTTGTGTTTAGAGTGTTCGTATTGCCATACATAACAGAAAAGAGGAAAATGACAAAACTTTGGGAACATCCTGTGGGTCGTTTCCATTACTGGACATGAATTTGCATACATTGTGCACTTGCATGAGTGTGGACTTAATATTCTTATAACCAGTTTAGGTGCCAAATTGCAGAGAGTCGCACGGCGGTTTAAGAGATATTGAGTGGTGAGGTGGACAATTTAAACACCACCGTGGGGATGAATCAACCCCTTACAAAGAGAAGGACCTTCCACCCTTCGTATTCCAGTGGGAGAGTTTTGAGCAACGGTTTTGCGGTTCGTTCTCGGTAGGTAACTTGAATTTCTTTTTCCTATTTCACATCCTATCACAGAGTTAAAGAACGTCCCTAAATAAATTACATAAATAAAATTAAAATCCTATAACAGAGGATGAGATTACTATATAAACATCGGACGAATGACATGAGTTGTTCAAATACACTGAAGCGATATAAAACTTGGACAAGTTTAGTAATTAAATGTAAATAAAATATTTATTATGCAATTCTCTTTGCAAAACTTGGGAAAGAAATAGCGGAAATGTTCAACTCGAAATGAATCACGAATGGCTCATTGCATAACAAACTCTAGAATATGTTTCGGACCTAGAATGAGGTCATTCATTTCAAAACAAAAAGAGAAGTGAAAAGACGAATTAGTTTGGCATGGAAGATGTTCTGTAGCCTAAAGTTCAACTTGCTAGAAGTAGGAGGGGGGGAAAAAGTGGGAAGTTTCGAGTCCTTCCAGTACTTCTCTACGGTTGTCGAACTTGGTCTATGACAGCAAAAGAAATAAAGATGATATAAGCTTTCCAGATGAAAATAGAAACAAAAATAGGTTTAACACTGAAAAGATCAAAATTATCAGCGCCAAACTAAGAGGACTTGACAGGGATGGACGAAGGACACGTGGCCAGGATGAACCCAAATAAGTTGACATATGCAGCAACGATGTGGAACCCATACATAAATACGCTGCTAAAAGAGGAGTGGGACATCCAAAACACTGGTGGTCAGACCTGTTCAAGAGGACGAGGTCTAGAGAAGCTAGAGATAGGCAACCGTCTACTATCAACAGTGTTGGTATATCGGTGTTAGTACAAGGTGAATTTATGGAAGTGTTGAGACTCCAAATGAGAGAGAGACTAAGATACTAGATTTAAATATACAGAATGTAAGTGGTATAAACATTAATTTGGATTATCTCACCAAATTAGTGCACTTAACGCGCAGGAGACCTTTGCCCTAACGAAATTCATGCTTATTCTTATACATCTTAATGTGAAATGTGAAGCACTTTTGTCGGTGGTGATATGTTGATCGACAATTATGAAGCGATTTAGTTGCTGATCGCCATATTTTGTAGCGGTGTATCATTAATTTACTATTGATCGCTTTTATGTTGTTGCCCACACTTTGTGACAACAATATATCTGGGTTTTATTCCGCTATTTTGTGATTCGTGCTCAACAGGACTGGGAGAGGATATCAACTATGTTATTAATTACGCGATGCTATATAATATATTATTCGCAAGATCTTTCGCGTCCTGTGATGTTCTGCGTACGTCGAATATAAATTTAGCTGCCGCGATTACCAAGGAGACGAACTGAATCTGATTATCTGACTATCTGAACTGCACTGACTGAACTGAACTGATTCTCCAAATCGAATTTCTGCACTGAACTGCATCTGAAATAGAACTATTGTAGTATCCGCTTCCGCGTCAATTGTAGACCTTATTCTGCACTGATGATGAACTGAATTGATCAACGGTTACCTCAGCGGAGCATGCGCCTCCTTATAAATTAAAATTAACTAATTAATTAACTTCACCAAGTCATAGGGGGTCACACAAGCACGCGCAAATCTCGAGCCTTGCTTTAAAAATTCAAAATATGCATTTACCATTGGCTGATTCAAATTCATCTGCCAACGCATGCCAGCCGCTACTATTTGAAAGTTTAAAACGTTTATTTACATTGGTTGGTTTAAAGCTAGCTGTACAAACGTCTAGCGAGTTCATAGCCCTGGCGTATTCGAAAGCCTTGACTTTATTAACTCTCGCCAACGGAAGGTCTTTTAAGAAGTGGCTTAGCACTTGTCCCTTTCCTTTGTGTATCAGTTTATTGCCTCCTTGGCTCTGCCTCGTTTCTGCCTGGGCTACCGTAGACAGTTACACCAGAGAACTTTCTCTTTTGGCGATGTACAATTATGTATTAAAAGTATACCTCATGATACACACACAGAGTGAATCCGACTCTACCTACAAACTTTCATAAGTTGTTCAGCGATGTGTTTTGATATAAGAAAGCCATGGTCTCTAGTAGCTCATTACGTGGTAATTTCATTGTTTTCGTTTAGTAATAACTGGATCACCTTTGTATCTGCTTATTCGGAATATGACTGTTTCCAAACAAAACACTGCTGTAGAGCGTAGGGTGCGCCATCAATTAATCAACTACTCATCACCTCCTGGCAATTGCAAGTATTTATTTTTAAGGATAGTTGACTAAACATTACAAAAAAATTACATGAAAAACCCCAGTTTACACTGTTAGACTCTTTAAAGTGAATGTTCAAAATGTCGACCGTCATGATCACAACAAATTTCACAGCGAAGCCTCACACTGTCGCACACGCTCTAGCATCCTAGGAGATTGGTGCATATCCTCAGCGGCTGCTACAATCCCAGCAACTAGGTCCATGTTAGTTTCAACAGCAGTCAGTACACTAGGCTCTTCACGTGACCCCAGAAGAAAAAGTTCATGGGTGTCAGATCTAGTGATCGAGCTGGCCATGGAACAGGGCCACCACAATCAATCCATCTATGCTGGAACTGTTCATCAAGGTATTCCCTAACATTCACTGCAAAGTGCGCTGGCGTTCCATCATGTTGAAACCACAAATATCTGCGAATTATCAGCGGCATGTCTTTCAGAAAACGTGGGAGGACATGTTGTTTGTTGATTTTCAGTCTGTCGGGTTGTACATAAGGCCCAATCAAAAATGATTAACGATACCAATCCATTCATTCACATTGTTGGTATGCTCAATTCACCACAACATATGGATTTTCATACTCCCAGATAAGGCTATTCCTACTGTTGAACATGCTTTCTGTAGTAAACATTGCCTTGTCTGTGTACAATATCTTAGCAGAAAAACGTTGGTTGTCTGCACATTGCTTGATGAACCAATTAGCAAACTGCACTTAACACGGAAAATCTGCTGGTTGCAATGCCTGGGCCCTCTGTGGATGATACGGGCAAGATGCTCAAAAAGTTGCTTGACTTACATTCACCTCTACTGCTTGCAGGTTTGTCACACGTTCTCGTCAAGATCGGACGTTCTGACATTCCTCTCACGGCCGGTAACTCATGTACCAACAGTGAAGGGTACGGTTTCTCTCAACTTGTGTACAACTGCAAATGTGGTGCGATGAGGTTGCCGTGCAGCTCTTCCATTGCAATGAGTGAAACCATAGACGAGGCGCATATCGGCTAATGCTGTATAAGTAAAGTTATCCATGCCACATCATTAACAACGTACTAAACAGTAATGTATTGCAGGAAACAAGAGCTGAGGCAGAACTGAGCAGGAGTTCAAGCCTGGTGGCGGACCGAACTAAAAACACAAAGACTACGCTCTACTACTACTGTGAAAGGTTGTGTTTTGTTTGGAAACATAATATTCCGAGTAAGCAGATACAAAGGAATTTGAGTTAAACAAAGCGAAAGCAATGAAATTACCCGGTAATGAGCCACCAGAGACTATGGGTTCTGTATACCAATACACTCAGAAAACATCCCTGAACAACTTGCCTACTATATATACATTGAATCAACTTTACTAATTAAAATGCACGAAATATGATTAGGCTTACAATATATATATACCATATTTATATTTTAGTGGGGTGGGCCGTAGGAACAGTTTCAAATGACTGAGGCAGTTATTACAGGATCTAGGTTTTTTGAAAAAGAAACAAAACAAATCCGGTGCACTCCTTCGATTTTTTACCAAGAAATGTAAATCTTGAAAACTTACTGGACAAACACTCCAAAGCATATCAAAGTAACACTTATATGAGCTGTAACCATGATTTCTATTATCCATTTGTGTTCTACGGCCATCTGCTGCAAATAGTATTTAACATGATATCAAAAAATATTGGCTTTCAAAGTTTTGCTATCATGGTATTGTTATTAGGAATGGAAGAGGATATTCTGGTGTTTCAGTCTTGCTCAAGGATTGGCCGTTTGTGCCTACGCCTGCAGTGGAAGCACCTTCGGGGGGAAGGGAGGTGTGGGGAGACACCACAGGCGGTGAGGCACTGATGTAGAACGGGAATTCCAGATAAAACGCTCCGACGCCGTTGAAGCTCCCTTCCAATTTCTTCGAGTCGCTCCAGCCCTCCTCGCCTGGTTTTGCCTCTTCCTGCATCTGAATAATTTATTTTGGCATTTGTGTTATTCCCTTGCGAGTTCTGCTAGGACCGTTCCTATTGATTTTTGAACGTGACATTTCTTTGGCGAGAGACCAGATTAGGTATTTTAATTCTGGGTCGTAAGGTCGCCATCCTCATCTTGGAGTTTTTTGGGTTTCCGCTAGTCACTTAGGCGTATGCTGGGATGGATGTTTCCTTTCCAAGAACTTTCCAGTTTCCTATTTCATTGGCTCTGTTACAGGATTGAAAGTTCCATGCTAAGTATGCTGGTACTGTGTGCGGCGTGTCGTTGGCTTGCACTTTGTCTCTGCGTTTGGTATGGAAACGCCCTTTCTAAGGGGTGTACTACCTGGGAACAATATTAGGGACCGCGTCTACATCCGAGTCTCGCGCCCAAGGAGTCTGGTTGCCTGATGTCTCCCTCAACTCATCACTTCCTCCCGAAGTTGTACCCACTGGCCACAAACCAGTCGTTGAGTTCTGTGAAGTACCTTCGAACCCTAACAATTGAATCCAACGAACCCTTGGAAGTCTGCAGGTGTTTCCAGTTTACTTAACTTTGGATGGGAGCGCTGCTGTTTACATTCGCTCCTATTGGTGCCTTCCCCACTACCCTCCTGACTGGTAGCAGAACAAAACGCCCGAGTAGGGATGCCAGCAGGAGCTATAAACACAACTTTGAGTTGCTGCATTGTTAACCTTGGAATACACTTTTTTGATGTTTTACATTAAAATGCATAAATACAACTTTTGAACTTTCCATCTATTTTCTGAAATAAGTTTTTCTATTAGATGATGTCAACGGTACTGTGCACATAAGATTTAAAACATGTTTTTGTTACACTGACAACCAAGATGAGTGTGATAGGCTCATTTGGAAATTTATTTATGTACTGTTTGCAGGCTGCACTATTGCTTGGAAAAACCTTGCTCAAATGTTGTGTATGCTGTTGGAAGGCAAAAGAACAGTAATGTGTAGTATGATGTTCTGTAAACAGATGTGATTCACATTACTTATGCTAGCGTTGCTACAACAAAATGGAGCCAAGATTATCGTTTAAACAGCGGAAAACAATTTTGAAATGGTATTGGAAAACCGAGAATGTTGTTGAAGTTGAAAGGCAACGGAGACGTGTGTACAGAACAGAACCGTTCTCCGGATCTAACTCCGTTGAACTTCTACCTATGGGGAACTCTTAAGGATGTTGTATACCGTAGAAAATCAGCTACACTGACAGCACTTCGGGAAGAAATTGAAACGGCTTGTGCTGCAATCGCTGAGGACACTTTCGCAAACGTTGCTCAATTAGTAGTTCAACGTACTCAGAAGTGTATCGACGCCGATGATGGGCATTTTAAGCAACTGTTGTAACTGTAAAAGATGATTAGTGCTCATCATTTTCTGTTTGTGTGAATTCAGTTTTGTTATATTAATAGAGTTTTTTCTTTGCTTGAAGTGTGTATACATTTTTACTGCCTGGAAATTTAATATAGCCTCACTTAAAATTAAGGTCAAAATTAGAACTTAAAATGCTATTAGTACAAGTTAGGCACCACTCACAATGAAAATTAAACGTGAACATAATAAAACAAGACGCAACACATTAACTTAGTAGTATGTAGGCATTCACGATAAAAGACACAAATGTACGTATTAGCCAAACAAAAATAAGAACAAGCGAAGATCAACTAACAGCTGATTGAAAATGGCTGTTTCGAGTAGACGTCGGTAGCGTTTATGCATATGTAAAGTGCAGTACCTAATTTGCTTGGAGTAATATGAGCAAAGATATCTTTTTTATAATACAAATATCTTTTGTCCATTGACGCCATTCTGTTTACAGAGTCACTGAGCTCTCTCTATAATAACTTGCCCTTACACGGAGCACGGAAATCAAGTGCAACTCTTGCAGCTAGCTGCTGCAAGTCCCGAGAGACAGTGTAGAGAGCCGAACTGCTGTGAACAGGGTAAATGTTGACATAATGTAACCTATGCGCTGTTCTCTGTAATTTTTAAGTATAAATTAGGGGATTGTTAGGCGGGTAAAATATGCTCATATTGGAATTCGCAATTAATTCATATATGTACACACATTAACCAAACGCTAACTTCGGGTAAATCCTAGAAACCGGTGAACCAGTGGTCTTTCTTTCTTTCTTTCTATCTTTCTTTCTTTCTTTCTTTCTTTCTTTTTATTTTTCTTTTTTTTTCAATGGCATTTAACGCCCGTTTTTACTACTGTGGCACCACAGGTGGTGAACACTTGTGATACATGAGATGAAATTATAAATTGGGAAAGGATTTTTTTAAGGAAGAAAACGTCCCAGGACTAAGTTTAGGGTAAATCGCCGGCATTTGCCAGTCTTGAGGACTGAGGAAAACCTGGAAAAAACCTCAGTCAGGGAGAATGGTACTGATGGGTTTCGAACCCCAGGCCTCCCGCTCACGAATCCGCGCCTTAACGACCTCGGCCACCTGAGGCGGTGTGGTCTTTCGTAAATACAAATTTATTGATACGGGTAAATCACTGTAATGATGGCATATCTCCTTTGATTGCAGCAGAAAAACATTCATAAACATCAATTTACAGCGCATTCTCTCCGCAGCGCATTCGCTTGAAAGTCTATCTAGCTATATCTGTAGCACTACCTTCGGCTCTCCCCGCCGTCGCTCGGGACTTGCAACAGCAAACAGCAAGAAGCAAGAATTGCATTTGATTTCCGTGCTCCGTGCATGGATAAATTCTACCATAGAACTCTACAACAGAGCAGCTGTGACCTGATTGGCTGATTTCTTAAGTTTAAGTTAGACGTAGATGTTAAACGTTGGACCTTGCAAGCTTCTAAGTTTACGTCTAATTGTACATTTATTGTTACCTTTACGTGATTCACTGTGAATGTTCCATTACAATACATAGCATCTAACTTTTACGCTTAAGTTTGCGTTACGTTTAATTTTCATTATGAATGGAGCCTATGGGTTCACATTCTATAATGTCTCAACATCAGGTGCTCTAAAGAAGAGGCAATGCTATTTGTGTGATTATAAAAATGGTTCGTGGTGAACACTCAGCGATCATGTAAAAACGCCAAAATAGCTTATAGTGAAAGAGTGGTTAAGATTCGGAAGCAGGACACCCTTATTGAAATGATGTTTTACATTAAAAAGTGCAAAACACATAGGAATATTTTATACAATGTGCAGTCATCTTGAAACTATAAGTATGACAGACAGTATGGTTTTTCCTAAGCTTTTGTGGTTATGGAGAGAATAGGGGGAAAAAAATAAATAAATAAATAAAATAAAATAAAATGGATATGTGTTTGATAAAAATATGATTTGTTCTAGAGTTTTTGTATTAAAGATGTTCCCAATAACTTACAACGTAAATGCAATGATTAGCGGTGTAAAATTATCCATATATTGAATTGGTTATATGTCTAAGTAAAAGAAATATTTAAGTATATATTTCTTATACAGGCAGATTTTTCAAGATACCGTGCTCCATTATTCCAGAATTCCCATATGAATAGGTCTAGAAGACCCACCTTTGGTGTTTATAGTAACAAAATTAAACAAACAGTACCCTTCCTTCCTCCTCACATATCGTTAGCTTGACGTCAACGCTGCTCGATAAATACTTGTTTGTGTTTTGTCGTCAGCACTTGGTTCTAAAGTTAGAAAACAGGAAAGTTTGAGTTAAAATTAATAATAGCTACACAGCTGCAGAGAACGATATTGTAACATCCCGTTAAAAAAGGCAAAGCTGGGGTTGTACGCCTCTGTGCCTGGTGTTTACCATTAAGTGGCAGAAGGGTCGAAGGAGGGTGGGAGGTGCTAATTCAATTCCTGTTTAAAAGGGGCTGGGAGTTTCTAAATCCTCATGTTTGAACAATTTCCCCGCACATGGGACACGGCCGTACACATGGTAGATTTGATCGCTTTGAGCTCACTTTATTTACTCTATCCATGTTCTAAGGCGCAATCGGGGCATGTGGTTGGGAGATCTTAAAGAGTTATTGGCGGATGCAAAATTAACTAGGGATTGTGTCCAAATGCTTCTCCACAAAATTAATTTAAATGTTTTAGAGTGCATTAAAAGCTTGTCATAAACAGAACAAGGAGAGAGGATGAATTGGGTTTTGGATGAATAACTCGTCCTAACATTTCATTAATAAGAAGTTGGTCAGTTAATCTGTGTTTCCCCAAGGAATTCAGAGCTTTTAAAAATGCTCTGAAGGTAAGAGAAAATATCGGAAAAATTATAACAAAAGAATTTTTTTTTTTTAAAATTATAGTCGTACTATAATGCTTAAACTCTCTCTCTCTTTTCCTATATGCTAATGCTAAACGTCAGACAAATCACATATCTACTTCTATTTTTATGTATTACAACTTAGAGTCCTGCGTTTGAACACTGAGAAGCTCCAAACACTCAGCACCAGCAACTGTGCATGGAGTATTGCTTGGAGGCAACCACTCTGCTTACAGAGTTCTCCTGCAAGCCTTACTATAGCTTGAACCTTTCAAAACGAATTTTCTATGATTAAGGAACACTTTAGGCGTATCCAAGTTTACCAAAGACAGGGATCTAGTTATAACTATCATACTTATATGCGAAAAACTGCGAACGTCAATGAAAAGATAAAAGCACCAAAATACATATGTGCATGACTCGCTGTCAATATATCCAACAAAACTTTTTGAGTTTCTTTCTGTCAACATGCCAACCGCGAGACAATAAGTTTATTAATTTTTGAGACATGGTTTTTTTTTTTCTTTTTCGCTAGGTTTTACCCGCATAATTTGGTTAACTACACCGCTACTAATAAGAATTAGTGGTGTATGCGACACTGTCTTCCCGAGAAAAAATAGTAGGTCACGATGAATTGCGTGCAACCTTCATCTGAGCCATATCGACCGATATGTTGCAAGACAAAGCGAGTCCAGCATTGATAGAGGTATCTTAAAGCAGCTTGGATAATTAAGAGAATATATTAGAGGTATTTGAGGTTTGTTAAAACCTTACAGTTGCTGTAGGTTGGTAAAACTATGAGCACAAAATTAAGTTAATGTCTCCTTTGACGCTTGTTCATGATGGTTACATTATTCTTGCTTCATTATCTGATTTATAGACCATCTTTAGAGCTAACGTGTGTTAAAAATGTTTGGGGATTATTTGTGTACAGAAAAGTTAACATTTTTTTTTTTTTACTAGGTATGCAGGATTATGTTTTGCTGACAGTTACTAGTCCTTTTGACTGAGGAGAAATTTGGCGAGAACTACAAGCAGCAGAAATAAAAGAACATGATTAGAGGCTGTCATTTGTAATAGACAGGCGTGATGTTAAGCGAAGTGTATTTGAAGCAAAACGTTGGCATGATTTAAACGAGACTTTTTAAATGTACATGATGAGAAGCTAGTTCCTTCGCGCAAAACCAGAATGTCACTGCGGTACAAAGTTTAAAAACTTGTTAAAGTTGCTTGGAAGTGAATATTGGAGTGGAGCAGAGCCGTGACTGCAACCGAGCATTACAGACTTCTCCCGAAGTAGGTCATAAAAAAATTCGCTTGAGCCTATGACTCGAGCCGCTTCCAATTTTAGTCGGCAAATTGGTTCTTCCATCGGTTTTCGGCAAGAACTGAAACTACGGCATCCGGAAAATATGTGGGAGACTGTATACATTCTTAAAGCTGATTAAAACACTTATCTCTGCTGCTTTTAACTTTTGATTTAAATAATATATTTTTGTTTAATACTGACTAAAATTTTATTCGCGTAATATTTTATCAATAAACTTCCTGCTTCCTATTAAACGAAACATTATAATTTTAACAGCTTGTATCATGCTGATATTTCTTTGCTAACACACAGTCATTACATTATTATCTCGTATAACTTCATCTATGTGTCCTTCTTTGTTATTTTAGCAGAGCCACATAATGTTTTAAGTGTTGCTAGTTCAATATTAGTATCTTTATATTTATTATACAGGCTCAAACATATAAAAATAATTTTTTTGAGTCAATGTAATTTAATAGTACTTTTTCTCTTATTGGGTCTTTGTCACTTATAGCTATTAGCTTTCTTTTTAATCCCAAGTCCACATTTCGTCCTTACTCTCGCTGATGTGTCACTAATACTTGAACATCTTCCTCTTTAAACGCTGCAATAGCTTGGTCATCAGTGAATTAATGTACCGGGTGTTTCGATGATGATGATGATGATGATGGAATGATGCACAAGGCTAAATGTATCAATTTAAGACAGGGATCCTCGGACCAGAAACGTCTCAACCGCAGGTAATATGCCAGAATTTTTTCAGGATATCTGTGAAAGTGGAATAAAAACATTAATCTCTCTTTGTATATACCTGCACTACTTTCACAAGCTGCGAAAACATTTGCAATGGTGTCCCCCAGCTTCGATGGAGGCAAAATAAGTTGCTGACACTTCTGTCGAATCCGATCGAACAATCCTGGAGATTTTCTGACAATATCACAGGAAGCTAGGATTCTTATCAAAAGATTCTCTTCAGTCTCTACAGGTATTTCCTAGGCAAGGTGTTTCACAAGGCTCCATAAGAAAAAAATTAAGTGGGGGTCAAATCAGGCTGGCAAAAAACGGAACTTCCTCTTCCTATCCACTTTTCAGAGAATGTCTGATTAAGGTGTTCACGAGCGCTATATGAAAAGTGAGATGCGACTCCGTCATGTTGAATTCACGTACGTTGACCAAAAACAAGTAGGATATATTGCAGTAAATATAAAACGAAAGTCATTTGTATTGCATTCGATGAATTTCTTTGCCAATCCCTCATGATACAGTCCTGTATGTTGGCCGGGTTGTCTATCCTTATTTTACCTTCTGTAACCGTACGAAAAACGGCTATGTCTTATAACTTGCGACTGAAGCGTTTCCGAACTGAGGACCCCTGTCTCACATTAATACATTTGCCTTTTTCATCATCCCTCAAAGTTTGTATCATCATCCCGAAACATTGGGTATTTTTTCTCTCCGTTAAATGATAAATTCTCCTACCATTATCTTATTGCATGGTCCAGACTTAAGTCTACAAAATAGGATACAGATTATAGAGGGCAGTGGTGTATATCTCGGATTAAACGATTGGATTAACTATATTTCTGCACCAGATGGAGCAGTGTCGCTTTTAATCCTTCAGATTATCGTTAATCCCCCCACTTTATCCAGGACCACGTGTGTTTATTCATTGAAAATATACATATAATTACACAAATGTACATGATACAAAGTAGTGTGAAGTAAAAATGCCGGCATTTTAAGGTTATGTGAGGATAAAATGTGAGGTAAATTGGATTGTGCGGGAAGCGTTTGGTAGTTAAACTGTGAACTAATTGGATTAAAGAAAATGGCGGTGAAGGAGCAGTTCATGAAAAAACTGTGAACTAAACTGCATTAAGGAAAATGAGGTGGTGGGGGAAGCGTATGCTGCCAAAACTGTGGACTAAGGAGGCGGTGGAGGGAAGCACATGTGGTAAAACTGGTTTAAGGAAAATGGTGGTGGGGGAAGCGTTTGGTGCTAAAACTGTGTAATAAAAAATGTGAGGTTATATGTGATAGCACTTGGTGGCAAAACAGAACTAAACGTTGGGTGCATACACGAATATTAACACATTGATTAATTATATTAATTATAAAAATTGCGGAAAAGATGAATAATCATCTATGTAGAAAATAAAAAAATTAACTTTTATTAATAATATAATGGCATGTCTTACTTTAAATGGTGGTGCGGAGGCCTTTCGCGCACAACACTCGACATGTTCTGTTGTAGCGTAGAGTTACGCGACACTTCAGTTAGTTTACGTAGAGCGTCATGGGTCATGTTGCTTACTCCGCTAGTTTTACATTGCTGACTGAGGCTGGTGATTCACATTGGGCAGTGCTTTCCAAGAGGGAAGGGGTAACATCAACCGCATTGGGGGAAAACCAAGGAGGTGGAGAAAACTTGTTGGAACGTGACGTCTTCAGGGCACACGTGTTCGGGCGCCACGATGTTGCAAATCTGTCTGGACACACGCGCGTTGGAAATAAGGTATATCATATGTCTACATCACGGTAGAATTAGAAAGTGAATAGACACGATCGCGAATTACTGAACACCACCTAATAGCATGTTGTTAAATAAAAATATACTGTTTACGAAATCGAATCGTATGTAATGTTTAACTTTGCAAAAAAAAATATAAATAAATAAAATGTTAAGTTGCAATCAAAGAACATTTTTATGTCGTGAATGATATTTAATAATCAAAAGCGAATATTGGAAACAAAAAGATCTTTATCTGTGTAAAAATAAAGCTATATTGCGCGAAACAATACTGTTTAGTCTGTTACAGAGTGCGTACTACCCACTATTATGCTGCAATGATAAATTGTGTAAATGTTTGTTAATTTACAATATTTTAGGAAATCTATAACCTACCCACACAGAATAGCTTTGTCTTATCAGTGTTCATAAATTTATTTAATTAATAGTATACCATTAATTTTTATGTGTTAATCTCAATGACAATATTTCTAAAAGCGTGGTTTCTCCTTCGTAATACTTATGGATTGCAAAAATTCTATTTTTTCCCTGTAATACCACAACGTATTTCATTTCATTAATAAGGTAATACTTTGAATTTTGAAACGGTTATTTTTTAGTGTGGTTTCAATGCAGGGGGATTGAATGGGATCTCAGGGGTAATTTGGATTTTTTTAATGACTAAAAGTCATTAGGGGGGAACGAGATTGTCCACTGTATTAATAAAGTCCGGCACTGGTTGAACATTTAATTTATTTTACAACTTGACAGGTTACTTCCCGATTACTCGTCGCTGAGTTCACTACTCACAGACTGACTTTAGAATCACCTTAGAATGACTTAGAATGCCTTAGACCGCTTTAGAATGACTTAAGACTGCCCTCGACTGACTTTAGAAAATGACTTAGACAGATTGCTTTCGAATGATTAGGCTGACTGCTTCCGTATATATCTTGAGTGAATCCTCTCTCGTGTCTCTCGTGTGTCTCTCTTGTCTCTTTCGTATGTCTCCAGTTTTCTACAACAACGCCACGCCTCTCGCTAAATTAAATTCCCTCGTATATCCTATTTCCGAGCTATATGCTCATCGTTAGCTATCTTAAAAATATTTATTTCTGTCTAAGTTCTCCTTATTGGTTGACTTTTATCCGATGCCCATTGGCTAGAATTATTCTCTCCCTCCTGATCTACAATGTCTTCCCACGAGCCTGAATTTTCCAAGAACAGCCTGTCATAAATTTCGGCACTTTCCTTACATGCTCATTTCTATTGAAACATCTTTTGTCTCCCTTAGTGGTAGATCGCCAAATGTTCTCAGATATAACGCACGTGTTTATGGGCAGTTTTTAATACCTTGTACCCCCGGCTTTTCTGTAATAAAACATTTTCGTCTCCTTTCTGACATTTCCATTTTCTATTAAATTATTGCTATGTTTGACTTTGTTCAAACACTGTCCCGTTACAGCCATATGTTTTCTTACTGTGAACTTTCTAAATATTCCTGGACAGACGTTTCGTGACCTAACAAAAGATAGTTTACCCTTTCCTCAGCAGTGTCTAAGGAGCGGTCAGCCGATGAGGCGTCAGGTATACATCACTGTCTCTTTCTCACATCTTTTACCACCAAATGTATACAAAACCCTTTTGTAAGATACAATCACCTGCCACATGATATACATATAAGTACAAGTTTCAAATTATATCAATTCTCGTTATAACTATCTCTAAATTATTTCATTTTACATATACATAATAATTATCCTTATCAAATCTAATGCCTTTAGAAATATAACTCTGCAGCTACAAGTTATTAATTTAATATAGCAACCTTATTTCCGGCCTCAATTTTATATTCATTTTTAAAGTAATTCAGTTTGCTAAGGAATTCCCTTGGAGTACGCAGCTCCTGCGTGACGGACTTTTTTCATTCCATGCATGTCTAATAAGAAAACTAGTTTAACACAAATGTCAGAGATTTTTGGTTTTCTTTTAAATTCTGCATTAATGTTCTCTATATTAGTGCCTTGATAATAGCCTTTAGATTTTTTCTAAAATAAACGGAATCCACACTTTTATCATTCTCAAGCAGTAAGAAGGTTGAAACACCAGTAAAGTTATCTATGCACAGTCTATAACATATATTCGTAGTTCCCATATTCTCCTAGGTTTCAATAAAGCTTTGTTCTTTTCTGATGCATTCGTTTCTTTCTGATCGTGCATATTTCATATTTCAAGTTTGATACATAGGTGTTACGATGATCTCTTTTCAGTTTTTTTTTTTTTGTTGCTCTTTTAAGTGATTTTTTTTTCATATAGTACATCTTTGGTATTCAGAAATTTTAACCAAATATATTTCTTATCATGAATAAGTTTTTCTACATTTTTAGTTCAAATCCTTAGTCGACTCTTGATATGCATTTTATTGCCCCTGTCTTAATAAGCTGTTCTTATGTTGTTTTATTATTCTTCTGGGCAATGTTCCAACTTCTTTTTATGTTGTTTGACAAGGTAACTTCTTGGGTATATTTTGTTGAATTTGTGTGGTATTCATTTCATATACTTTCATATTTTAGTAAGTGTACTTTGAGCTATTCCTCGTTTTAATGAGCTTTTATATTTTTTTATATTTTACCAATCTTCCTACAATTCCAGTTTTCAACTTAATAAATAGGTCTGAGAATATTTCTCTCCCTTTGTCTTGTGCTAGTGGCATTACTTTTTTGTTTACATCAACATAATTAAATTAAAATAATGAATTACACGATGTCTATAAAATATTATAAAATAGTACTTCATTAAATAAATAAAAGTCAATAAGAAGATTCATATTATTCGTATTTGCAAAGGCATCTATGAGACTTTTTGGGTGTCACAATAATACAGTCTGCCTTGTTTATCGTATTTAAGTATTTTAGTAAGGTGGTGTAAAAGTGACTGGAGAATTTAGCTCCCATTCTTCCTCCCCCCCCGCCCGGTAAGTAATATGCCCATTAATGTCATATAACAACCTCTAATTTTAATCACACACTCTTTATGCTTTCATCATCCAAGAGTAACTATGAATGACATTTCTTCATGCAATTCTTAATAACAGAGATTCGTGCTGTTACATTTTCACTGTATCTGTTCTATTGCGTATCATTACCGAGTCACTTAAATCCACTCAGGCGGCAATTCCTACCACTCAATTCGGAAGGTCCCATGTTTAAATCCCTTTGGTATGGTTTTTCCCTGACTGCTTATTCGATAACTAGAATGGATATTTCATTTCCATTTAATATCTTTCATTTCTTTGGTTCCATTGCTAAGTCAAAAATACCAAGTAAGGTGCTGCACTAATGTGTGCGATGCGGCGGTGGCTTGCGCCGTGTAAAGTTTTCTCTTGAGAGTTCTATCTGAAAATGTTAGGAACCCCATCTACTTCCGTGCCTTACCGCCCGGTGTCTCCCTCACGTCATCCCCATCTCCCGAGATAACCCCAGTGGGAACGTAGGCACAAATGGCCAGCCATTGAGCAAGGCTGAATCCTTATTCGTCCCTAACAGCTCAATTATTTTAACTCCCGTTTCTTTAACTTTTTTATTTGTGTTAGATAATATATATATATATATTTCTTGCAGCTGTTATTCTAATAATATTTCTCTGTCGCACACTCACCATCTGTTAAACAATTCTTACCGTAGTTCAAGAATCATTCCTCTAATTTCCTCAAGTTCCTTTTCCAGTTTTATCACTCAGGCTATTGCTTATTTTCAGCTCTGGGGTAAATACCTTTTGCATAAGATACCAGCCAATAGCAAAGCGTTCAATTTGGAGGATCAGGGTGTCCTTGGACTCTTAATTAAGTACTACCAGCTCAGGACAGGACAGATGTGATATCCCTGAGAGAGTGTCCCAAAGGGTCAAAAATCTATAAGTGTTTGAAACGCAAATAGTTGCCAGATATGTGGTATTCACATGCCTTGAGAAAATTACATTTATATATAACTTGACATCAAGACAATAAAAGAACTGTCAATAAAAATGTACGACTGTCTTTCTTAGAGTTACCCTGCAACATTAGCAAAATATTCACCACAATCTGGAAAATCTGTGCATATGACTCTCAAAGAAAGTTATTCAACCATATTTAAAATGTCTTTAACATTATGTACAGATCATATTAAATGGAATTTGCAGAGGTCAGGTGAACTATGAGGCTGCTTTCACATACGGGGAAGGTTTTGTCATTACTGTGAAAAAAGTAATTCCAATCAATGCCAGGGACTTTTGTAAGCTAAAGTTATGTATTGTGCATTTTTCGCAAGACGGTGCTCCTTTTTATTACGCTTAGACACTCTCTCTGAAGATGTATGAAAGACGTGTTATTCTATGACTGGCCCGTATTAATGAGGATTTTTAAAATTGTTTTGATGCCCGTTTTCACTACTGTGGCATCGCGGGCGGTGGACACTGATGATACATGAGATGAAATAAAAGATTTATTTTAGGCCAAAATCTAGGGTATCTCCCCAACTTTGTCAGTTTTGAGGACTGGGAAAAACCTGGATAAATCTTCAGTCAGAGGCGATAATCCGGGCGGTAATCGAACACCAGACCTCCCGCTCAAGAGTTCATGCCTGAAAGCCCTCGGCTATCCATATCGGTTTTGTGGAAATCGGTTGAAAACTCAAAATCTTTAAACAGCAATAGATGATATACGTGTAAGGTTACGGAAGTATGTGGAAAGCAGACTGATATAATGAATATATGGTATTCTTTTTAACGTTGATTAATGACAATAAAAAGTATTATATGTTAAAATAGGAGTAGATTATACATAGGGTGTAGTGATTTATTATAAACACAGTTTAAACTAAACTAAACCTTCAATTAATGCACTCTGTACAAGGGTGTACTGAAAAGCAACGCATCGTATTTATTTATTACGTTTGAGCAATTATGCATAGTACTCGGTAGACTTTCACGCTTCTCTGTTGTAGATTTCATACTTCTACCGCCAGGGGGTTCTGAACTGTATCGAGAAACATGGCGGCATGTAACAACACTATTCTAACCTCTAATGTGTATTTCATTTTCTTTATCATGGATAATGGGTCAATACTTTTTTCGTCATCCTTTATTAATAAAGACTTTAAGTTAATCTAGAAGAAAGAGGTATTAAGGTCTGTTAAAAGTATAGATATTCATCTGAGAATGAGGTCTATTGAGTATGTAGACGTCATTACTGTAGGACGTGTACATATTGAAAATATACATTGGCGGCATTAACGAAATGGTCTGTTTTTGACACATTTGAGTTGCTCGCCAGGGCAATTAGTGATAAAGTAAGTATGTAGGCATAAGGAATAAAGCTTTAGAAAGCTACGTGGTTTTCTTTTATTCAAATAACTTTCGCCGTTAAAAGAAAATAGGAGAATTCGCTTTTCAGCACCGTCTTGTACTTCTTCCATCGATCAGCCGGGGGGAAAATATCCCTCCCCCCATCTTGGTGTGACAGCTATGAGCTATCTTTATTCAGCAAATAGTATTCATTTTGTTCAAGATAATGATCTTATGATTTCATGAAAGTATAATTAATATCTTTTCAGAGGACGTTTGACTGTATATCTCACCCTTATATTTCTAAATTAGCATTTACTTTAAAGATGCTTCATGACTGTTCAAATTTCCCTGAAGGTTTTTGTAGGACGCTTTGACATGATCGCATTTTATTATTGCAATGCCATTGTTAACAATTTTTAATCTGAATAGTTATCATAAAATTTCTTTGCAGTGAGGCATAAAAGTTCAAAAGTGGAATCTTGGGCTAGAAAACTAATCTTGAAAACATCAGATAAACACAAATAAAATATTTATTCCAACTTCTAAAACATTTATCCAGTTTTGATCGTAAAACCGTAATAATATCTCGCTATACATTCTAAACTGTAAACAGAACACAGACAGGAAAGGAAATACAAGAACAAATAGACAAAAATTGGAAGATATTGGAGGACTTCCTCGAAAACAGCCCAACTGGGAAAAACCGCAATAAAACCTGAGTCAGAAATAGCCACGTGTCGTCGAATCGATCCGGTGTCGCCGAGGAAAAATGGCTCTTTTCTCCGTTCATCGTGCGCAAACGTATTGTTGTTCAGGGCGCCAAGTGGCATAGGGTATCCATAGCAACGTGAAAGACAAACACTGCTGAATGAGTCAGCCTTTGAGCGTGACGTCACATGAGCAGCTAATCGTTATATTTCGCTCGATTACACCAGACAGATGGATTTTAACACTCTCATTAGCAGTTTGGGTCCGGGCAGGTCTTCTGCATCCTGTAATAACAACTTCTCGGATTGATGTAAGTCCTTAAATACCCACGCGTTCTTACGTCATGCAATTTACGTCTAATGAGAACGCTAATAAGGATACACGTTAATTAAAGTTCTTGAAATGATGATGAAGTAAGCTGAAGACAATTAGACACATAACGCATTGTACGGTTGCAAAATTTATGAAAGAAAACTGATTTTTGGTATGAAAATTAAAGTTCTGAGTTTCGAATTTTATTCACTTTAACAGCTAAGATTTTATTTCAACTTGCTCTGTAAAATCCACCAAATCATGAAAACTGCCCTTTTGCAAAATTTTCTATCATCAAAGTGGTCTTAAGATATGCACCAGATGATCAAAGAAGGTGCAGCTCATGGATGAACTATTATTATTTTAATTTATTAAATTAACCTACCATCTTTCAGCTGGTCTTCCTTGAGATCTTGCACCTGCAGGGATATCTGTAATGTATGTGATCTATTTTCGCTCATTTTGCTAATATTTTTTTCCAAATTTTATTATATTTCTCTGTATTTATTCTTGTGCTAAAGATGTCTGATTCTATGCAAGGTTTTATCACGTGTATTCAATATGCTTCCCTTTGAAACTTCATCTCACCATTAAGCCCCAGTTCTCTCAAGAACAGCTTAAGTATTATTAAGTAATATCCCCTCGCTTTTCTTAATAAGCACCCTAGTGTGCCAGGTATATTTGAAATAAATGGAGTATTTTGTTGATATATTTGGTTTTGCTTTTTTCCTATAAATGTTCATAAATAGGCAAATCCCATGGCTGTTCTGATGGCATATTGTTATTTTTGCTTCCCCCCCCCCCAAACTGCAAGAAAAAGACTGAAATTGGCAAATATTGGCAGAATTTCTTGATATACATATTTAAAGCGTTATAATAGGTAAAAATAGACTGAAATGCTAAGTAAACAGTCTAAAAATGCTAAAAAGGCAATGATAGTGATCGTTTTATATAAATTGCAAAAAAAAAAATGGACTAAAATATGCTGTTAGGCAGAATTTTGTGGGAAACGGAAGGAAATATTCTGAAATAATCAGAAGTTCTAAGACAGGCAAAATGATTTTGCAAACAGGCGAAAAGGCTCAAATAAAAAGAAAAAGAAAACGGTGGGGGAGGGGCTGAAATAAGCAAAGATAAGTAAATCATTTTTTTAAACACTGGAAAGAAAAGCAATAATAGGCAAAACAGTTAGAATTTCTTAGGGAACATCATGAAATCTCATAAATTAAGTAAAAATAATCATAATACTAAAAATGCTAAAGGAGACAAAGATAGTGATAGTTTTATTTAAACTACAAAAAATGTTGGATACAATATGCTGTTGGGCAGAAATTTGCTGGAAACGATAGGAAGTATTCTGAAGTTATCATAGTAAGCAAAAGTTCTTCGCAAACTGGAAGAAAAAGGTTAACATAGGCAAATAATTGCACAGTTTTTATCATAATGTTGACAAATATAAACAGAGTTCTTCAGAAGCGTATGAAAAACGCTCTTATTAATAAAAACAGGTATATATACTGTGGATACAGGCAGAAAATGCTAAAATAGGCAAACATAGCTTGAATTTGTCCAAAAGCGTTTGTTTTCGGTCGTTTCCACAGTAAGTACGCCAATTTTTACTAACAATAGCGTTTTTCGCACGCCTCTAAAGAATTCTGCTTATATTTGTCAATACTAGCCATTTCAACGTTATGATAATAAATAATTGTGCATTTGTTTGCCTATGTTGGTCTTTTTCTTCCAGTTTGCGAAAAACTTCTGCCTACTTGTGATTATTTCAGAATATATCCTACCGTTTCCAACGAAATTCTACCTAACAGTGTATTGTAGTCAACATTTTTTTACAATTTATATATAAAACGATCACTATCTTTGTCTACTTTAGCATTTTAGACTGTTTTCTCAGTAATTATGATTATTTTTACTTAATTTATAAGATTTCAAGATGTTCCCTAAGAAATTCTGACTATCTTTGCCTAGTGTTGCTTTTCTTTCCCCTGTATGAAAAATTATATTTATATTTAAGCCCCCCTCCCCGTTTCTCCCGGTTTTTTTTTCTTTTTTTTTTTCTTTTTTTCTTTTTTTTTTTTTTTTGCTCTGAGGACGCCTGAGGATGCAACCAACAGAAGTGGTTCTAAATTTAAATATAAAAATGTAGATATTTGTTAAAAACATCTCCCATTTCTTATGAGAGTATACAAATATAAATATTAAAAAACTCATTTCTTGATTAGCTCCCCATGCTGATTTTTTTACTTTCACGCCTACTCTTAAACTTTTCTCAATATGGATGTATTTTATTTCATAACTTTCCATTCTATTTAACATAATTTAATCTAAACAAAATGCATGTCAATTCAGATAAAGGACGGAAATTTTAAATGCATTGTTACTTACATTTTAGATTTTATCCCCTCGACCTGTCTAGCACTCTAGTGGTAACCATTCTTACCTCGTAAACCCAAGATCGCGGGTTCAATCCCAGCCAGGGACGATAGATGGTAAAAATCCTAAGTGTGGCTTTCTTCGGAAGGGAAGTAAAGTCGTGGGTCCCGTGTCGTACATTTACGGCATGAAAAAGAACCTCAAGCCTGAAAAAAGAGACCTCTGAGCAAAATTTACCGGCCGTTACACGCCCCGAACGCTGAGATGCTGAAGAGCATCCGTAAATAAACCAAAGCAACAAACTATTCCCTCAACCTCAATTTAAAATGGTATCTCCTGCCTCACGATACTTAAATTTTAAAGAAGATGCAATGATTATCACATCTTTTGTTTTTTTTTTTTTTTGTTTTTTTTTTTTATTGTTGCTTGGCAACCTGGACAATTCTTACTGTTGTTTCTATTAGGACAGAATAATACGAGGAATGTTCAATAAAGCATGAACATATTTTATTACAACATATCTTTACTCATCATTTTTATTACCTTTCCCAAAGTAGTTCTCCTTGGATTCATCTCTGCAGCCTTTACCACTGCTTCTGACGTTGAAAGTGTTTCATCAATTTAGGGAAAAGGATAAAGTCACGCGGGGCTAAATCTGCTATCAGAACATGTCTGTAATATTGCCTAGTTACAGATGTGTGTGCAGGTACGCCTCAGGATCAATAGACTGTAGCCAAGTGTCACCAGCTGTGGTTTCCTTTGAAATAAACTCCGCACCTTCCTGTATTATCCTCAACTTCATACAAACCTGCTTGTCCAGCAATCAGCTGTCTTGTAACCCACCGTTCACAAACACCTCTCACGTGCAACATTTCAGTTACCAATGTTGGGTCACACCCAGCATTTGTGAAAGCGTTCATAATGTTATTCTATGATCTTCTCTTACAACGATAGCAGCAGTGTAGAACACAAACTGGAACTCGGTTCCACGTTCCTTTGGAATTGATTGCCTCCTTGCTTTAATCGTGTTCACCATCTTAACAAACTTTTCTTAGGCCTCAGCTGAAGATTTGTTGAGAGGAAATCAGAATTTCAGAGCAGCATATTGTTCGTCACGGGTCACCTCATTTAGCTGTAGGCGGAGCTGAACATATCTCAACTTGCACACCTGTCAGGCGGGAATCGGAATGGACAATGATAACACTGTACTGCATGCACATTAGGCATAAAGACAACACATTTTTGTAAAGTAATTTTTTTACAGGAGAAATTATATCTGTAAAAAATAAGTTCTTTATTAAATTGTATAAAAACTATTCAGCATTTAATGCAAGTGTCTTTTCGTAGTCAATTGTTTTCAAATGGTGTTTACAAGAAAGGACAGAACATAAGCGAATTATTTAAGAGTTCCGAAATAGGCTATATAGGTATTATTGTAATACTAATAATATTTCAAATGTTATCCGATATAAGCTGTTGTTTTAGCGTATTCTTTTATTTTGTCCAAATTCAAACAACAATAATAACAGTCTACATTGCTTGGCAACGATAAAAAAGTGTTAGAAATTGCAACCTACTTAAAATGTAAACATCATATGTAGTAAGGTTATTTGAAATTTCAAAGTGGAGTTGACAAGGGCTTAAGGGAGTAAAATTTGAAACTTAACCAACTTCCCCCTTTATGACTAAATTGCCGTGCTTGTTGTTTAAATTGAATTTATTTTAAAGAAGTAGCTATTCAGACTGGCAAGTTATGGTTAAAAGGTCTATATAAATAATGAATGACTCTTACAATGCAATTAGGAAAGTTGCTTTGTAAAATTTGATTCGTATAACATTACTTACTTAACCAATAAATTGTAAAGTTCAATTTAATATTTCTCCAATATTTGCATTACGGTAATCAGATTATCTTAATTTATTTATTTTATTTTAATCCTAAAAATTACGTCATTAGATCGTCAGCGCGTTTTTTCTAATTGATTAATCTGCCAAGGGCTTTCGAGACGAATGAAATGATGACGCAAATGCGTCTGGAGACCTTAACTACCTACTAATGTACTGATACTCCTTTTCCAGGGCATAGAAATACTCCGGAGAACCCCTTACCCAGGCAATTTGTCCCTAACAGGGGTCAAATCGGAGCCCTCGAATGAGAGGCTCTCGTGTCAATAACTACCGGCATGCCAAACATATCGCTATGTAATACAGCAACGATATCAAAAGATACCGCCACGGGTGGCCGAGGTCGTTAAGGCGCGGACTCTTGAGTGGGAAGTCTGGGGTTCGAATCCTCCCTGAGTGAGGTTTTTTCCAGGTTTTCCTCAATCTTCATAAATGGTGGGGAGGGTACCCTAAACTTAGGCCTGAACATTTCCTTCCTTTAAAAAAAAATTCCCAATATATCATTTCATCTCATTTATCATCGGTGTTCACCGCCTGTGGTGCCTCAGTAGTAAAAACGGGCGTTAAACACTAGTAAAAAAATAACAACAACAAAGATATCAAAAGGATACACAGGAAAATATTAAAAAAAAAAAATCTTAAAGGCAAAAATGTAAGTTTAAAGTATTAAGTTTCAGCGTGTTTTCCTTGTTATTATAGCCTAGTAACTTTCTACATTCTGGGAAATGTATATCTCGAAAGGCAATCTAAGAAATTTGCTCCACAGATATTGAAAGCCTTAGTTACCAAGCCAGAAGGTTCTAAAAGTTATCTTCCATTTATTAAGCTAACTGACTTGAACCGTCTACCCAGAAACAGTTGATTAACGCAAGGTTTTTAAAGAGAACAAAAGAAAGTGAAAGGTGATCTTAAAGGAAAGAACAGACTTGGATTATTCCTCCATTAAAGATATCTGTTAATATTACCCTATAAACCTGGCATATGAATAGCTTAATATGCACTTTATTAGGATCAGCCTATAGTACGCTTGTGTTCCTTTCTGTCTCTAAAATGTCTGCTGTTTTGTACCGTTCGATGTAATGGTTTCTAACTCCCACACTACGCCCACAAGAGCCTCAAGGGGAGAGTTCAGTTGGAATCTCAATGCCTTAGCGACTCAGGTAACAAAATGCTAGCTTACCAACCAGTCGTTTTTTTTATTTTCAGGGAGAGCAGCGTGCGATGATATATTTTCCCCCCTCATTGTTTTTCTGCTACTGGAAAACTAAATGTCAGGTAGCTGTCAGTTGCCAAAGGACTTCACATTCATTATCTGTACCAAAGATCTCTAGAAAACAAACAAACGGGATGCCAAATTAATAACTTAAAGTGTTTAAATGTTATAATAATGCACAAAGTAAACTTATTTTGTGAAGCTAAATACCGGTATGGTATTTCCACGTTGGTGATGACAAATCATGAGATGGTTTTGTCGGTGTTGTTATTGTTGGCTTCAGTTGGTTGTCAAATTATGAAACAGTTTTGGTGTGTTGTTTACGCTTCAATGACAAAAATTTCTCAGTAGACTATTCGGCTATTTTGTTAATCAGGTACTCAGGGGAGATCAGTACTATAAATAAAACACAATGTATATATATATATATATATATATGAAAAATAAAAATAAAGTAACACTATTAACAATGTAAAAAATTAACAGTAATTATAAAAGCAGAAAAGGATAAAACACTAAGAGAAAGTCACACTTGTAGTCGCTATATTTCGAACTTCTAACACTTGTCTTCTTGCCATAGAAGAACTCTAGTAGTTCGAAATATAGCGACTACAAGTGTGACTTTCTCTTAGTGTTTTATCCTTTTCTGCTTTTATAATTACTGTTAATTTGTTACATTATTTATGTTTATACTTATTTATTATGCTCAAGATCTTTTGCGTTCTCTGGTGTTTTGCGTACGGTAGAATTTATGTATATCGAATATAAATGTAGCTGCCGTAACTTCCACGAATATGAAATGAATCTAAAAACCGCGCCTGAAATGAAATTTATTATGAATGCCTCAGCATGTATCTCGACGCGTATAGAACTTAGAAATGCGTGCGTCGCAGCGTGTAGACTTTAACGATGGGTGAAGCGTCCCTGAAGAATGGAAGGCTTCAAGATTTGTGTCGCGGCATGAAGATCTTAGAACTGAGTCTTGCAGCGTGTAGAACTCAGAGATCAGTGTGAAAACTGTTTTGATCTGCGTGAATTGAAGTGCTACTTGTTATCTGATTACTGCTTCTCTCTGCTTAAATGATCCTGAAACTGCGTGCCCCGGCCGATAAAACACTTCCTTGTACACTTGATTCCAATTAAAATTAATCGTTGGCTTCACTAAGCCACGGGGTCAAACACGCGTGCGCATTCTCTCGCCTTGGTTTACAAGTTTAAAATACACATTTACTATTGACTGGTTTAAATTCACGTTCCATTTCTTATTATTTGAAAATTTAAAACTATTGTTGACATTGGCTAGTTTAAAAGTCAACTGTACAGCCGCCTGTCGGTTCAAAGTCCTAACGGATTTAAAAATCCTTGGGTTTTTTAAACCTCCAACGGCAATCCTTTAAAAAGTGGCATCACTGTCGATCCACGGGCTTACTCTCGCCCTTTTTATTAAAGAGTTTTATGGCCTCTTTGGCTACTGTTATAAGAAAACACCACAGACTTTCTCTTCTGAATAGCACATTAACGAACACATATATACATTACTAAAATATTATGATTAGGTTTGTACATACATATTATATTATATTTATATTTCCGTGGGGGTGGGCCGTAAATCCAATTTCAATTGTAAAAAACGTAACTTATTTTCAAAACATCTCAGTCACTCATTAGGAAACTTCACTTTACAGTTTTTTGTAATTGTAGTTATTTTGAGATTGTTCTTAGTGCAGTAAGTTGACAACACGAGGAGCGTGGTGCAAGAGTATCGTGCACTAATTATGAAAAAATAAAATGTTTAAAATAATACAACTAATGTACATGAAATGGATGCTCAGAATAATATAAAACAACACACAGAAGATTCGCGTAAACCGTGCAATATTTCGGATAACTGCGTACGCTTCTTCACCGGCAATGAAAGAATGAAAGAGTCTACGCAGTTATCCGAAGTATGGTGAATTTGTGTATCCAGCTTTCTGTATTTCATTTGTATTACCTTACACACACCTTGTTTGTAAAGGGGATGTTTACTATACACATCTTGTGTATAAGGGGAGGGTTTACTTTTTAAAGTTCATATAATCTACTTCTACATCTAAGCTGTAACGCTATGGAAAGGCAAAGGTTGGAGCTGAATTTTCTGTACATCATGAGCCAATTCACTTGTTGAAAAAGAACCTTTTGAACAACGAAATAGTACAAAAACAAAAATTGAACATGAAAGTGCTCAATGAAAGTTCTTAGGCCAATCCTCTTCTATATTGTTTATTATAATTGTCACAAGAATCAATCTTATTACTATAAGTTTTACTTATCAGAGTCCGGAAGTTCTGAGATTTATTTTGCTTAAAATAGGCGGGAAAAAGGAACTCAAAATACTGAAAATATGCAATACTATAATAATTAAAGCAGGTATTTATTAAAAAAGAAAATAGAGATTAATGTCGCTCGTTAATAATGAAAATAAGCATTTAAGATATTTAATAATTGCTTTATCACATAATAAAAGTAATATGCTTACTTTTATTGGTTACAAACAACAATATTTTTTAAGGCATCAACTGTCATAGTCCGTCTTTTGTCAGAAAGAACATTTTTCATCATGGAAAAAGAACGTTCTACTTCTACTGAAGTGATTGGAGCATATTTAAAACAAACTATTTCGGAAGAACTCACAATAGAACATTCGCCTTTTAGGACAGCATGGAAATGTTGATCAGAACAAGGTAAAGTAGTTTTGAATAGTCCTAGCGAATGAGCAAAATATATGCAGGGTTTCTGGTTGAGTTCATTTTCTATTTATGTGTTTATAGGGGGATCAGGTTAGTATCCTCTCTTACTTCCGTCTGAACACATTGTAGGGATGCATTATTGCGCGACTGTACCACTCTCATCTTTCCTTCTTGCAATTGTTTGTTATATTTATGCAGCTGAGAAGTTACTACCACCATAAATTTTCTACAACTGTCTCGCGCATATGATATAAGGACATTCGCCAGGACTATTCAAAACTAACGTACTTCCCTTATTCTCCATATTTCCTGGTATTCACATGCCTGAGGTATCCCTGCATCCTTCTCACTCATGAAGATTCTGCTATTTAAAGAGCTTAAGTAAATGGGTTTAACTGCTCCAAAAGAAATAAATATAGTTTATTTTTCACCTCAATATATTGAAATTCTTTATGTCCTTTTTTAATTTGCATAAATAATCCCAGAAAAAATCATAACGCCCCAAAACAGGCAAAAAAAAAAAAAAAAAAAAAAAAAGGATGGAGCTTTAAACTTAAAATAGACAACAGAAGTCACAATAGGCAAAATGGTCAAATAAAAACTTCCCCTACCGGCTCCAAATACACGAAAACGTATGCTAAATATATCCATCCAGACAGAAATGGAGTTTTGCCTAACTTCCGGGCTCTGCTTAACGTCATAAGTAGGAATGTTCATTCATGTAGTTGTTATTCAGTAATCTATTGTTCATTTTATCTTGTAATTGTTGTTTTCAAATCTTTTTTGACCTACGTCAAAAGGAAATAAATATAAACAATAGTTACATGAGCATTTTCTTTAATTGGATTGCCACAGACAGAGAAGGAATTTTCGGTAATTCAGCCTTACTCAAGGGCGGCCGTTTGTGCCTCATTCCCCATGGGTGCACTACCGGGAGGAAGGAATTAGATGCGGGAAACATTGGAGGGTATCCAGGGGTGATGAGGCACGGATGTAGACGGTTTCCAAACAGAGCACCCTGACGCCGGTAGAGGGGGGTGCATGGAATCCGCGTCTCTCAAAAAAACCGTTTTTACACCAGACGCCAGGGCACACATATTTCAAAGCGCAAGCCATAACCGCATGGCACGCAGCATAGCCCACTCCGCTTGGCACTTTCAGTCCTGCAACAAAACTAATGGAAAGTCCATCTAGTCTTAGCGACCGGGGTCAGGATGGCTCAAGCACTGAACTACATCGCTCGGTGCCATACAAGTAACTGTAATAATTATAATTGTCCACTGGAATATGGGCAAAAACCTCTTGCTTAAAAAAAAATATTCAAGTGTGCAATATTTAATAATTTATGCGTTTTGTTAACGCTTTTACTTAAAATCCGCGTTAAACATTTTCACAGTTAGCAGTCTTTAATTCTTCTTGACTTGTCTGCCTAGTGCATTCGCTATGCATATATATGTATACATACGTTTAATCCATGTTTTCAAGTTTTTATTGTATGCTGTATTTTTAGCTTTTTAATTTTCTGTACGTTCTTTAATTTTATTGTGGATTTTATTTTAGTGTTACTCTTGTTGGTCGTAGTTTAGTGGTCAAAGATCTTGCCCGTTTATCTCGGGATTCTGAGTTATATTCCTAATATTGTAATTTTTACTCCTTCTCTAGAAAGATTTCTCACGGAAATCACAGGTCTATAATTAAAATATCCCTCCTCATAAGTGGGCTATGTGCTCGCCAGGCTGGGGAGCCACATATACTTTTTTTTTCCGTGGCCAGTGTCAACACGTTGCGCAGCGGGCTACAACAACACTATCTCATTCAGATAACAAAAAGGGGGGTCTATGAGTTCAAAATTACAACTGTTCTGTAACGCAGCATGTTTTCCTCTCTCCTCCCCCCAAGCGTGTGTGTAACCCCCACTACTTTATAACTAGTACAGGGGTCGGTCCTGCTGGTGTAGTGGTAACCATACTTGCTTCCTAAACCCAAGATTGCGGGTTCAATCCCGGCCAGGATCGAGCGCAAAAATCGTAAGTATGGCTTCCTTCGGAAGGGAAGTAAAGCCGTGGGTTCCGTGTCGTACATTTACGGCACGAAAAAGAACCTCAAGTCTGAAAGAAGAGGCCTCTAAGCAAAATTTGTCGGCCGTTTCACGCCCTGAATTGAATGTGACGCTGATGACCTGTGATGTTAAAGAGCGTGGAGGGGAAAAAAAAAAAAAATGCACGCACAGGGTGGCGGTCACAAGAAAACTCCTACTATATTCTTAGAGAATTTATGTGGCCATGCTGGATTTTTTTTTTTTTTTTTGAATAACTGAGAACTAAAATAATACGCACACTTAATTAATTAACGCGATGAATAACAGCATTAATGCAAAAATCTTGCAGTTTAATTATATATCTTGGCAAGAAATCCAAATATGTTTAGTTATTCAGAGTACAAAATATTAACATATACAGGTCAGTTCAACATTTTCCGGATTCCAAACACTTACTATACACATAGCTAACTGTCTAAGTAATTTCAAGGAAATTTGGAAAACAACTGATTAACGTTTCCTTGTAAGAGGTACACACACGCACAAAATAGTTGAACATTATTTGGTGAAATTCTTTAGGAGCATTTGCTCCATATTCGTGAACAGAGGACCTTTTCAAAGCATTGATCCGATATTTTATTCACAAAGGCAGTCCCCTAAAATGTAAATCTGAACAACAGATACCCAGGTGGTGGGATAGGGAAATGCTCCTCAAAGAAAATGTACTTATCGAGATGATTCACGATGAAAAATGGTGTAACAAATAGAACCAGCCGAAGAGAGGAGGAGGAGGAGGAGGAGGAGGAGGAGGAGGAGAAGGAATAGAATTCATTGCTTTCCTGGTACTGAATAGAACGTTTTTGGAGGCCCTTGATTTATTTAGATAATCACCTATATTACTGTGCTTTAGTTCTTTACAACTAAAGAACATATGTCTTATTACTGACCGACTCAAATAAGCTTATAAACGTGTCTGTTGTAAAGGATTGCTGAGATGTACTTTCGTACCACGCTGTCACAGGGTGCAGAACAGTTCATTTGATTTTCACGGAAATTTTTCAATTAACAAATAATATAGGCAAGTGTGAAAACAATATCTGCTTTTTTCTTCCAAAAAATATTTTTCACAAATTTGTAAGGGGAATGATTATAATATTATTAGGAAATTCTTGCCCAGTTTTGTCATAATCATTGTTACAAAACAGAATGAGAAGACAGAAAACGAACCACTGTGGTTATCTAGAAGTAACGTATTTACTTCCCATACTGCGGGCCCTGGTTCATGTCCCTTTTGACTGAGCTTCCCCCCCCCCAATTCTAAGGATGAATTTCATGTAGATTTAGTGCTTAGGTGTGCCGGATCTCATTTACTGTGTCATTAAGTCATTAAATCATACATCCTCCAATTTGGCTGCAAAGGTTCAAGATCATTAATATCATAAAAAAGCTGTTATTTGTTATTGTGATTTACAAATATAGAGTTAGTTGGTTTATTTACGGACGCTCTTTAACATCTCAGGTCGTCAGCGTCCCATTCAATTCAGGGCGTAAAACGGCCGATAAATTTTGCTCACAGGTCTCTTCTTTCAGGCTTGAGGCTCTTTTACGTGCCGTAAATCTACAAAAGGATTACACGGCTTTACTTCCCTTCCGAAAACAAAAAATTACTTCGCACTGGACCATAAATCTTCAAGGTATATATAGAGATTGCCAAAAAATATACACACACTTCAAGCAAAGAAAAAACTGTGTTAATATAACAAAACTGAATTCACATAAACAGAAAATGATGAGCACTAATCATCTTAGACTTTTACAGTTACAACAGTTGCTCAAAATACCCACCATCGGCGTCGATACACTCCCAAGTACGTTAAACTACTGATTGAGCAACGTTTGCGAAAGTGTCCTCAGCGATTGCAGCACATGCTGTTTCAATTTCTTCCCGAAGTGCTGTCAGTGTAGCTGGTTTTCTACGGTGTACAACATCCTTAAGAGTTCCCCATAGGTAGAAGTCCAACGGAGTTAGATCCGGAGAACGGTTCTGTTCTGAACACACGTCTCCATTGCTTTTGAACTTCAACATTTTCTGTTTTCCAATACCACTTCAAAATTGGTTTCCCTGTTTCAAACGATACTCTTGGCTCCATTTTGTTGTAGCAACGCTAGCATAACGTAATGTGAGCCACATCCGTTTACAGAACATCATACAATAATCTTGGCTTCATTTGCTCATTGTTGATTTACCTGTCACGTAGCAACGCTATTATAATGTATGTGCGTTACATCTGTTTACAGAACATCATATTACATATTACTGCTATTTTTCGCTCCAACTTTGAAATATATTAAATATATATGTACTGTGAAAGTATGTATACATTTTGACATCCTCTGTATATATATATTATCCTCAAATACATTTGGCTTTACATGTAAGAAAGGCACGCTGGTCAGTTTCTCACTAACAGTAGTGAAAATATTCAAAAATTGCTTTTTTCAATTGTACGTAGATAAGAGAACCGTAAAATCAACAGAATTAGATTCGTGGCAGCAGGAACAGAATAGCTCAAATAGCTCATGTCCTGTGTTATTAGGTAGGAAATCGATTAAGACGGTGTTCAGAACTTTATTTCTGTGAAAAAGTCCAAACGTCGTTCCAGGAGCATATTTTGAAACCACGAACAAGATATTGAAACATACGCTATGGATGTTTTTGCTAGAAGCTCCCCCATCATCCAAACATAGCAACATGGCAGAGCAACCCTTGAATGACAATATATTTGGAGAGCATAACTCGCAGTTAAAGGTATCCAAACTGTAGATCTTATCCCAATTCGTGAGCAATGTATTGTAACAGAAGCATAACCAGGTTGGCTCAGGGCATTTGTGAAAGCAAAAGCAAATGGCGGTCTTTTAGGCAAATGTATTTCAATAGACCGTTATGTTTAAAATGCATTGTGATTTGTGCTTCTATTCTTCACGTGTAACACGTGTATACACAAGAATATACTTGTCACTTTGCCAAATTGTTGTATCAGGAAGTGTTACTGGTTGGCATTTATAAAAGTAATGACAATGCAAGAGAATTGTTTCTGCTGTCTGCGGATCAATGTCCTCAGATTGCAAGCAAGCTAGTGGCACAGTGCCAGATTTACAATTTTGACCAGATAGCATATGTTTCAAGTAATCCCTCATAGGAGAGCGGTCATTAACTTAGAAAAGACGCATGTAAATAATATCTTGATCTGCTGGTTCCTTCACGCTGTTACGGCCAGTGGTTTAGGCAGTACCTACCAGAACTACACACGAAATGTTGATAATTTCATTTACAGTGTACCTTATTCTTGTTAAGTAACTCGTTCCTTTTGGGACTGTGGACTCTTTCACGGATGAACGAGAGCGCTATATCTCTCTGTAAATATGTAAAAGAGTAGATGTGATATAAGCTGTGGAAAAAAACATAATAGATTAAGAAAATGCCAAATTTTATTCTTAATATTTTGTTACCGTAAAGGGAAGAATTAGTTTTTCCCCAAAATTATTATAACGTCAGTTGCCTGAGTTTCGTTTAAACTAGCCATCGTCAAGCTCTGTTTGTTTCTACTGCCTACATTCTTGTTATTAAGCATTTCTTGTCTTTACTGTAGAAATTAGCATAGCAAGTTCTTGTGAAAGGGGCTATGTTTTCTAAACTGCTGTTTTTTCGGTTGTTCTAGAGTGTGTAATTTATTTTTGCTAAGGTTCCCCAACGGTAATAGTCACGAAATGAGGGCGGAGGAATGAGTCACAACTCTTACAATTATTCTATCCTTAAGCACATATGAAGTTTATAAATAGAAGTCAGTCGTTGTAGAATTATGAAAAAATGCAGTAGCGCTCTCCCTTCCCGTCAGTGCACTTAAAAAAAAAAAAAAAAAAAAAAAAGACCACCAAAGCATTCAACTCTTAACGGTTTGTTAGAAGTAAATGCAGTTTGATACATAACCAATATCTGTCCTGAAAGCGTTTGAATTTCACTGACAGAGTTCTTACCAAATAGTTATGCTATATGCAAATAAAAATATAACCTGATTGTGTGTGTGTGTGTCTCTCTCTCTCTCTCTCTCTCTCTCTGACAAAAAATATTTCAATATCATTTTGATTCTCCATGGATAAAGTAACTGAAATATAAATTAAATTACTTCCTTATTAAATATGGCAGATATAAAGTATGCTTTCAGCTATAATGCTACCATTTTTAAATATAACATTAAATTTTTTGGCGTTTACACATGGTGGTGTGCAGCGAAAAATCAGTTGTTCTACTTTGACTTGAGAGTGCTTATTGACTACTCTATCAGCATACAAGACATATATAAGGAAACTACATCTGGGTATGAAATTAGTTTTATTTCTGCACTCGCTACCTTGGACCACAAATATGAAAACTGCATTTCTTTGTCCTAATACTTTCCAAATTTTCCAGTTTTATTTTGTTGTCTTTGTAAGAAAACTGTTCAAATGTATACAAAGCAGATTTGTAAATAAATGACTATGTCATTATGTTTGGGAAGGTGTTAGCTTTTAAATGAGCTGCTTTTCAGATTTCTATTTTAAGGCGTTCGAGAGCTATGTCTTTATAAAAAGACCACATTAATTCAATACTTTGGCGAAATTTTGCATGAAAAATGTTAGGCTTGGGGGTTATCATACTTTACAGAATCATTCGTTTTTTATGTTATAACAACATAAAAGCGTATTAATATTTAAATATCGTATGTGAATTATTCTAATGTTCCATATATAATCTTATCTTCCCTCAGAAGATTCTAATTAGATCAACACTGAAAGAATAAATAGCCTTAGAACTTGCGGTCTAGAAATCATGCGAAACAGGATACCGTCATAATCAACATCAGCGGTCTATCTTGGAATTTTGTTTGCGAAGTTGGCACTATATGTATTGCACAAGGGCGAATCAAATATAAACCGGATTTTGTAATAATTTATTGAAACCAAAGCATTTGATAATGCAAATTTTCTATATAATTTCCCGAATTGCAAACACACACTTTTCCCAACACGAACGTTTCTTAATCTCTTCGCCGCTGTCAAATCGCCGACTTCCTTATGTTGGTATCGGTACAAACATGGCAAGACGATAAGTCTGGACTACATAAAGGGTGTTCAAATGCTGTCCAGTGAATTACCTCGAGTTTTTAATTTGTTAAAGTAGACGGGTGTTGTCATTGGAAGAGAAGAACTAGTCCTATTGATTGTTGAGGTCTTTTTCGCCATTAAACATGTTATTGCCTCTTCAGAAGCTGGCACCAATAACTTAACGTTGATTCTTTGACGTTCATGAAGAAAATGCCTCGGAAGAAGTTCCAGAAAACTCAAGAGAACCTTCCCGTCTAGTTTTTGTTTTGACAGGAGCGGCTTCTCGTCTTTTCATCCACCCCATGCTTGTTTTCTTCGACTCAGGACTGTAGTTGTGTGTTCAGGTTACGATCCGAAGCGGAAACATTTATCCTGATCCCGACACACTGCCAATCGTTTGATCCTCAGCGAAAATTCGACAAACTCACATTGTCTTGACTTTTTTCGGTAAGCCATATCGTTTGAAACATGGCTTAAACGCTTCTTTAACTTATCCCAACCTCAGAAGTGATTTCAGAAATCGTCTAACATAAGTTTCAAAGGGACGGAATGTTTGTTTCCGTTACACTTGTCCAGGATCGACTTGAGTGACCTTCACTTTCCACGGTTTCTCGTCCTTCTGTGAACATAAAACCCGTTCATACACTGACAGCGTGTCATCCTCAAACTATGATTTTATTTTTTAAAAATTTTCGCCCGTTTTACGCCCTTCTAGGGCCCCCCCCCAAAAAAAAGCAATCGAAGAGTGCACTGCTCCATCTTAAGTATTTATTTTTATTGCTGAAATTAATTCTTGTTTCCGAACAAGAATGTGTAGTGAAACTATTAACAAAGCTCTGAAATGAAAGTGAAACTTAAACAATGGCGAATTATTTATTTTATTAAATGTGTAGTGATTATTTTACATTATATAAAAATTGAATATTAGCACATAAAATTACTTTTGACAATATTTTCGAAAAAGGTGAAAGTGTAGTGTTTTATATATTTTTTTCTTGGCAGTATATTTCCCCAGATCATTGTGATAAATCCCATGTTAGAGCCCCACCAACTAAATTGAGCAAAAGTAGCCATTGCGTACGCTGTAGAAACGTTAACGTTTATAATCGTTGATATCACTGAGGGGAATCCAGCTGGCGCTATCGTGCTCGAGGTAAACAGTGTGGGAAAAGCATATGAGTGGAAGGAATTTAACTGGCGGAGAAATCTTGTGAAACTCTCAGCGGCAGATGTAACACGCCTCACCCATGGAGGTCATTTAACCATTAGTTTCAGTTCATGAGTGTGGGAGCTGGAAGATGAGTCATTGGTAGATAAGATAACCTTAGAGGGGCTACAGCGATATCTTTGTTTCACAGACATGCGCTACCGGAAATGCGTGAGTGTGGACGATGCATTATACCAGGACATCATGTTCAATTTCTGGTCTTTTTACTTTCTGTTGTTTACATGTTAACAGGACAGCCTGGAATTGCAGCAGCAAAAATAGACACAAGGCCATTGCCCTTTGACAGTAATTCATCGTTACCTGCCTTTCTCAAGGTCGCGTTCCAGTTTCTATTTCCAATTTTTTCGTAGGCTTCTTTTTCATAATGGTTTTTATGCCTAGTCTTTCGTCATTCACTCTTTTAAACAAGTTTTCCAATACGAGCCAAAGACTGATTTGCATGCACATAAAAGATACCAACATTATTATATATAACATAAGTTGTGTTTCTTTCGTTGTTACTATTGATATTCTTCCAATAAGACCATTCTTCGGTTGGTATTTGTTTAGATTATTATTATTATTATTATTATTATTATTATTATTATTATTATTATTATTATTATTATTATTATTATTATTATTATAACCTCCACGGGTGGCCGAGGTCGTTAAGGCACGGACTCGTGAGCAGAAGGTCTGGGGTTCGAATCCCGCCAGGACGGTCCTCCCTGACTAAGGTTTTTCCAGGATTTTCTCAGTCCTCATAAATGGCAAATGCCGGGGAGGTACCCTAAACTTAGACCTGGAACGTTTCCTACCTTAAAGAAAAATCCTTTCCCAATATATCAATTTCATCGTCTGTGGTGCCTCAGTAGTAAAAAACGGGCGTTAAACACCATTCAAATTATTATTGTTATTATTATTATTATTATTATTATTATTATTATTATTATTATTATTATTATTATTATTATTGGTATGGGTGATTCCATTTGGATTACGATGTATAAGTACTGCAGGGAGCTGAAGAGATGGCTAACGTATTGTAAACAGAGCCTGTGCTTTTGCTATGATGCGTTTAGAAAACAATGACCTCTTACAGGCTGAAGTTAATATGATTAATATTCCCTAATTTAAAAACTAATTAATAAAATATAATTGCACATATTTATAAACTCCATTTCAGGTCACTATATATCGTAAACTTGTTACTTTATATTAATTTGCCTGCTTACTAAGTAAGGCATTAATAGATATTTAAATTTTATTTACAGTGGGTTGAACATTTACAGACTTTGTGTTGTGATTAATATCGCTGACGTGTGTGTTTACAAATATTACAAAGGGTGGTTGCCCCCTCCCCCAATGTATAAAAGGAGTCGGTGCCTAAGTTCAGGAGTGAAGGAAGAATAAACCAAAAGTGTATGTTCAATAATGCTTTCTCCGCTACCATTTTTTCTCTCGTAGCAAGAGTTTTATTTTGGACCACGCAAGCTTAATGGGGTTCAGTTCACACGTGTATATCAGCAAACTTAATGCTTCATGACCTCCTAATTTTAAAATTTCGTCAATGCGAAACACTTTTTATTGCCATTTATGAATCTCTATCAATACGTAGAGTTTAGATTTTCTCATGTTTCTTGCGAATAAGGAATGCTATTTTGCAGCCATAATTTCACCTCTTCTTTTATGGCTTATTTCGAAAAGGGTTTGTTTTCCTAAATATTGGGCGGCATTATCCGTAACCACAGCACTCTCCTCTGGGAGGTTCGAAAGAAGCTGATTGTTAATCCAAAGCTCAAAGTTCCTGAAATTCTTTGACTTTGATAATCTCCCGAGCTTTTGCCAGCTTGAAAAAATAATAATGAATTCTTCACAAACAAAATTTTGGATCCTTCATTGTCGACAATGAGACTGTAACCGACTGTAACCGAAATTCGGCTTGGTTGACTTTCGTGTTTTCCAGCACTTTGTAATTGTTAAATTATTGTCCACCCAAGTTTCATTAGTATATAAAATGAAAAATAAACTCTTAGAACAATGTAACTAAAATAACAAGAACTAGAGAAGCAGAAATATATTATATATAATGTACTATTGTATATGTAGTAAAATTCTGTACCCTAAAGCGGTGCATTGCTTCAGATACATCGCCATTCCTTTCATGTTTGGCTTTTGAGTTATATTTTCCTTTAATTTTGACACATTTTCCATTTGTGGTTCGTTTCTTTAAGAACTCGTCTCAGAGAGTGAACGCTCTCCTTACTGAAATGCAATTCTTTCTTTTTCGAATATCATGTACAAAATTTGGACAATTAGGAACTTCCTATCTCACCGAATAAAATTCTTCTATGCAGCAGCGCATCCCATTCTTGTCAAAACATTCGAATTCACCTTTGTACGCTCCGGTCTATTTCCTGGAGTAGACAGAGAAGACTCGCCGGCTTCAACCCCTTCTCTTCTTACCCTGGTACTTGTTCTCAATGGATATAGTGGGATACACTAAATTTGTTTGAATCTAAATTTTATTACCTCAACTCATCACATGCAGCTATCAATATTCTCAATTCCTCGAGCTTCTCCTATGTATAATTTTTCCTTTCTTTCGTTGTTGTGGTATATCCATTATTTGCATGTATATAAAACGTAAGCTAATATATAACCCTAACACTTAACCAAAACATGTTAAAATATGCAACAGTTACCATTAATTTTTTACTTTCGTTAACGCAATGAGAACTGACCGTCCTAAGTATTTAAATAGATGATACACATGTTTTACTTGGCACATAAAGCCCCTGCTCTCCCTGCAAAAGTCGCTGGCCATCTCTGTAGCTCCCAACAATGTCTATCTCTTGCTAGGCTTTTGCTCTCAGGTCGTCAGAGGTCGCCAAGTTTTTAGCAAGCCAAACCACGTCAATTTTATGAATCCATTACTAGGCAACTGCTAGAGTGAAAAGTTCATTAAATGCAAATGATGTAATTGCAAAGTATTCAACAAATGTTTTCTATAGCACAACCTTTATCTATGATTCATATAATGACGAAGACGGCTCTTTCGATTTTAACTAGAAGGAATCATATATCACACAAAAGCATGCACCCGTCAGAAGACCACCCCCACAATCTCAGCGGGAACTACATTGAGTGACTGGTATTTTAACTTGGGAGTCAAAAACTTGTGCAATTTTTTTTAATGAACTACATTACTGATCCATAACCCATAATTAGTGGTGAGTTCGCTGCAAATGAATAAACCGCGCAAGTGGTTGATACTTGTATGGCTCTCTCTGTATTTAAATATAGATATTAAAAGCGTAGGAGACAAACTATTACGATAATGTTGATAACAATTGCTCGTGAATTTCAATGCCCTTAGTTGATTGGCAGAGGTTTCTGCATGGCTTTTATTAGGTAATTTTAGTTTTCGCAATGACGAATGGTCTAATAACGGAATCATTTGAGCTTGAAGTTAAGTTACGTGTCATTATTATACAGAGCATTCTAGCACTGGCATGTTCCATGGTTTTGTCGCCCGTTCGCGAGTCGGAAATCTGAGCGAAGCTACCAACTGATCCAAGTTCTGCAATAACAGTTACAATGAAAATAAGCATGTACCTTGTTACAGGAAATGTTGTCTTGCATTATCCACACATTTCTGGAATCTTTTTAGAAAATTACCATCTTGCAAATTGAATACAAAGATCGCTGCTGTACAGAAATTAAGCAATCGATTCTCATAATAAGATAAATTTTGATTGATATCATGGCATGTTAAATGGTAGGTTTAGTGATCCACGTTTAATATTATTTACTGTTCCATTTACGTGGCCATGTTTCGATGCTAAATAACAGGTGTTAAAGTACAGAAAACCCCTTCTTTATACACTGAACTCCCTTGCATGATAAAAATCGTATGTCTGTGAATATGGAGCACAAATTTGAACTCATTTGAAGATAGAAGACGACTCCAAATAGCATAAAAGATATTTCTGAAAAATATGGAAGCAATAAGAAAAACTGAACAATTTAGGAATGAAGATACAAAAAGTCCTTCACACAGGAGCTGTGTAAATAAGCGAATTCCTCAGCAAGCCGAATTTGTGAAGGTTATTACAGAGCGCTATTTAAATGCCTGATTTCAGGTATACCCCATCTCCTAATGGTCAGATTTCCCTGATTTTCAGAAACTATATTTTTCTTATAGCACTTCTTAGGCTTTCACGGCCGTTGTTATAGTTCAAACAGTTAAAATCTTCCGGGCTGTTTTGCCTTGGTGTTGTTCATCGTCCACTGAAGATGCCAACCGAAGTAGTTGGTGAAAGCTATGGTAGTAATTTAAACCATGAACCACGGCAAAACAGCCAGGGAGATTTTAACTGTTTTAACTATATTTTTCTTCTTTCATTTAAATGCTATATACTGAGTTTCGACGCAAAAAAGCAAATATTGGTGCCGCTAGAGCGATTTTTAAGTTTTTGGTTTCAAATGAACCTGCACTTCTAATAATCTGATTGCACTGATTTTAATAAATTGTTTTATTATTTTAGTTCAATGGCATATAACGAGTTTCGTTGAGATAAACACAAACATTGGTGCCGCTAGAGTGATTTTTAAATGTTATTCATCCCACTATTAATAGCCTAATTTCGCTGATTTAAAAAAAAAAACTTGTTCTTATTTTATTTCAATGACATATACGAAGTTTTGTTGAGGAAAAAAAAGTTAACACACATTCCCAATGAAACAATTTTGCTTATTAACGAACTCGATGAATCGTTTGTTAATTGATCATTAATATGCCTAGTTTCGTTGAGAAAAATAAAAGAAAATTGTGGCCCACAGAGCGTGAACAGACACAAGTACACACATACACACACATACATTCATATATATATATATATGAAAATGAAAAATTATGTAATACTATTAATTATGTAACTAAATTAACATTAATCAAACCCCCACGGGTGGCCGAGATCGCTAAGGAACGAACTCGTGAGTGGGAGGTCTGGGGTTCGAATCCCACCAGGACCGTCCTCCCTGAATGAGGTTTTTTCAGGTTTTCTTCAGTCCTCATAAATGGCAAATGTCGGGGAGTCCGACATTTGCCATTGTCCTAAACTTAGTCCTGGAACGCTTCCTTCCGTAAAAAAATTAAAAACCCTTTCCCAATTTATCATTTCATCCCATGTATCATCGGTGTTCACCGCCTGTGGTACCTCAGTAGTAAAAACGGGCGTTAAACACTATTAAAAAACCAACAATAATCAGAAAAGCAGAAAAGAATAAAACACTAAGACATTGACTTGTCTTCTTGCCATAGAACTCTAGTAGCTTGAAATATAGGAATTGAAAATCTGTGACTTTTTCTTAGTGTTTTGTCCTTTTCTAATTTTATATATTTCTTTCTTCCTTTTTTTTTTCCATCTTCATTTTTGTGCCTACCAGGTAGGATCGTCCTCCTAAACCCAAGATCGCAGGTTCGAACCCGGCCAGGACCGATGAATTTTCTTAAGTATGGCTTCCTTTGGAAGGGAAGTAAAGCCGTGGGTCCCGTGTCGTACGTTTACGGCACGAAAAGAACCTCAAGCCTGAAAGAAGAGGCCTCTGAGCAAAAATTGTCGGCCGTTTCACGCCCTGAGTTGAATGGGACGCTGATGACCTGAGATGTTAAAGAGCGTCCGTAAATAAAATCAATCAGGCAGGATCGATGAAGATTTGAAGAAATTTTTCAAAAATCTTTAAATGGGTTCAACCACAATCCTTCGGAATTCGCTAAAAGAAATTTACAGAGAGAACACAAATCATACAAATAGTAAAATGGGGAAACAAATAGTGGGCTCAGATAATGCTGGGATACCAAAACAAATTCACAAATATAAACCTACTGGATAAAAGAAATATAGCTCGCTCGAAGAAAAGATTGATTGATTTTTTTAAAGACCCAACGTGCATATATGAAGTAGGTTATGATAATCATTTTAAAGGGCCTAGAAGTACTCGAATTACTCTTGTATTGTTGTACATTTCCAATGAAAGAACAAAGATACCAGAAGATAAGACAGTTAAATGCTTCTTGAATTGTTTTTCAATACAATACTAATAACAAATACAAACAAGATTGTTATTGTTTGCATTAATTTGTGTTGACATTTCTTCTATTTTAATTTATTAAGGTACAGGCATTTTCGTTATATTTAATAATTATTTAAGTTAACAAAATACTTTTTCATTGCTATCATTCTGCATATCTAGAGAATATCAAAATGAACGAATGCAAAGTAAAGGAACTTAGGTAAAGAAGAGGTTTTTATCTCATTAAAACCAAGCTGAGAGGTGCAATTATTGCTGCTCTATGTTTAGTACCTTCCTTGTCTTTTTTTCCCATATCTGCCTATCTCTCTCTTCTCTCCTCTTTCTAGAAGGTCAAGCATTACCCTGAGAACTTCCATGATTCACTCTCAAGAACCCGGAACTGTTACATAATGTGGCAATTTAAAGGCAATTTAATTGCTCCCAGATCTTGTTCCGCACATGTCATTCGCTTTATGAGTCAATGCTGGAAACAAAATGTAATTGAAATGCTGGAGTGCGAGTCTGTAACCTTGGCTAATGTTACGTGCTTTCATTTACGATCGAGCTCTAATAGTTTTAGGCGCCGAAGACCTCGAGTCAAATGCTTAAAGAGTTCCATCATTCCAGTTCAAATGAGTCATCAGAAAATGTAGCGAAATTGACAGTAATCCCAATGCCACTCTTATATCATGGTAGTAAAATTATATTATTGCACTACCATACCGGCTTAATTAAGAAAAAGCAGAAGAAGTAGCACATTTTTTATGTACTCTGTAATTTTTTTACCCCTGTGTTACGAGGGTAGGACCACAACGATTATCGTCTTCACAAAACCCTTATCTGTTGTCATACCTTACCTGTTAGATAAATAATTGCAGCTGTAACTTCCGCTCCGCCGTGTTCTGTTTTTCAGATGTAGGTGCATAAAGCAGGCTAGAAGATTGTGACATGTTCAAAATGGAGTATCGAATTGTTATTAAGTTCTTCACATAAAAAGGGACTTATTCCAAATGAAATTAAACAGCGATTGAACGGTGTATATGGGGAAGCATCCCCCTCATATTCTATCGTAAAAGAATGGGCCAAACTTTTTCGAATGGGTGAAGATAGCATTGAAGATAAAGAGCGTGCAGGTCTTGGAGGTGCTCATTCCTGAAAACATCGCTCTTGTGGAAGGAGAAATTATGGAAGACCGGCGGCTCAAAGTTACAGAAATAGCAGCAAGGTTGAGTCTTTCTAAAACAACAGTCCTTCGAATTATTCATGAACATTTAAACATGAATAAGGTTGTGCAAGATGGGTGCCTAGACTTCTTTCCTTAGTCCAAAAGCAGCGAGTTATCTGTTGTCAGGCACTTTTGGAGCTCTGCCGTGGCAACGAGAGAGAAGTTCTGCAAACCATTCATTGTTACAGGAGATGAAACTACGGTCCTCTATCATAATCCCTTGATTGGAGTGGCGTAAACCTGGTGAAGCACCTCCTCTAAAGGCCAAGATCACTCAGTCAACCAAGAAGATCATGGCCACAATCTTTTGGGACCTGAAGGAATACTTTTCATTGACTTCAAGGAGAGGAACACCACAGTAAATGGGAGTACTATGCTGGCCTACTGCACTGACTACGTGCTTCCATCAAAGAGAAAAGGCGAGTAAAGCTGAGTGGTGGTGTGCGCCTTCTTCACGACAATGCGCCTGTGCACACAGTTCTTGTTGCAAAGGAAACTGTGAAGAAATGTGGCTTCAAAAAGATCGACCATCCACCCTACAGTCCAGATCTAGCTCCCAGTGACTATTTCCTCTTCTCAAATCTCAAGAAGGACCTTCGAGGAAGGAAATTTAAGTGTGTCGAAGAAGTGATTGATGCTGTTTATGGCCATTTTGCAGACAAGACTTCTGATTATTTGCGGGGGGGGGGGTTGAAACTTAATTCAAAGATGTGAGAAATGTATTGTAATAAAGAGTAACTATAGTGAAAACTGAAATATAGTTTTTGCTTTTATCACGCCTAGAAAATGGTTATGCCAGAAACTTATGGACCTCCCTCGTATTTCTTCTGACATTGTCAGTGAATAGTTTTACAGTAAGTCAATTCACTGCACACGGTGTGAAATGAATTAATTTTGTTTTTAAAGCCTGATGCTTCCATTGTTTTCTTAAAAGAATGAATTGTAAACCTTGACAGCTGTTTACCTGTTTGGAAACAATTCCACGTGCTGTTTCATATGCTTTTTTACGCACTGATTCCATTCAACAAGCTATTAGCTTCAGCTGGTAGAGTGTGGTAAAGATTAAAATCACTTGAGCAATGATAACTTTTTCCATTCATGCAGCTTTCAATCCCAAACATCGCAACAGATACTACGAAGGAAAACTTAAAATTATAAACAGCCTCTTGCAAATAATTAAAATCAGAATGACATAGCAAACATTGTGTGGTGTCTCAGAGACAGGAGGAACACATTTTGGTCCAGGTTGATAGATAGCGGCTTACTCTCATGCAGGCCTCTCTCTTGTATAAGCGTTCAAGTGCTTCTCTCACTGTAAGGAACAACACCTCTCTGTTGTATTTCCCCTTTATCACCTGCTCGGTTTTTGAAAAGGTTTACTTTCTGTTTGTCAAGAGCTTGTACATCGATACTGTTGTTCAGTTATAAATTATGAATCGTTTGTTTAGTATTTTCAGACACTCTGGGCCTACTATGTTTAATCGGTGTAACACATTCCTTACAAAACACTTTCTTTGTAACATTGGGCAAATGATTTTGCAAAAACTTTCTCACCACAGTACTTTTTTCTTTAGGCCTGTTATCAGTTCTAACTCAGCTTTCTTCAACACTTTTCTCAAACTCAACAGATATTTATATGACCCCCTAATCAGAGGAGTTTATTTCGCCGTGGTTGACTTTTCATTCCTGTTTTTCTTCTTCTTTCTCAAAGGATATTACTGTGAGTCGTATTCTATCCTTTTCTTGATTTTCAGGTTTTATTGTCTTTCATTATAAATTTTCTAATTGTGTTTTTCTCCCTGCTTGTTTTCATTCTCTGTCCTCCTTCAGGTATTCATTTATTCTTATTGCATCTGCCTTGATGCATATCTTCAATTTGTCTCTTTCTGCCATCCATTTTATCAACTTAAAAATAAGTTAATATTAAACTGAGCATTTTACACATAACCCAAAGGTTGTTACACCGGCAATTTTCTTTAATTTCTTCTTCTTCTTCTTCTTCTTCTTCTTCTTCTTCTTCTTCTTCTTCTTCTTCTTACCGAACCGTACATATTTTGTCAGTATTTCTTTTAACATTGATATGAATAAAGGTAATGTTTTTTATTAATAATGTCGTTTAATATTTCTGCTAAAGTCAGTTTAATTATTAATTATTTTGTTCTGATATATTTCAATTTTGGTCAGTACATGTGACATCCATGCAAGCAAGCATTAGGAATTTTAATAAAATGTAACATTAAAACTTATCAAAATTGAAATTTAGTGTACTGTATAACAGAAAACTATTTTTTGTGTTCGATGTATGATACAAGAATAAGGCCACTATATAGTCCTAAAATATGGTCAACTTGATATTAGTAAAACACTGCCATTTCCAAATCGACATTCAATGTTGGTTTATGAAGAATACTTTGCAAATAAAAAGTATAAATGTGTGATTCGTATAAAATTAAAATCTTTATAAATACATTTAATTAGTTTATAGTCAGTTTTATGTGTTATTAAAATATGAATTTCCGAATCACATACTCTGGGAGTGCATGGTTTTTAATTTACTGTTGGGCAAGCTACGGGAAATAAGTGAATGGGTTAATGTTAAACAGTATGATTATTGTTTATATCTTAGTTACCTAAAAGAAATTATGTTTTCATTTACAGTTTATTTCGAAAAGTTATTTTGCAATTTACTTGGAAAAAATGAATCAAACTATGAAATGTGTCAGTTAGAAATTGAGGTTATGATGTTTTAATAAAAATATTTTATTAGGAATATTTTCTAATTGCGTTTATCAGATACAAAATTAAGTAATTTTTTACATTGTATATTTGTAATATTAGTTTAAATAATGTCTTTTAAAAACTGTTTCTAAAACGGTTGCTACAAGTAGGGAGGGGTACAGAATATTGTGGGTTATTGAAGAGTTTGGTATTTCTAACGTAACTATGAATTTAAAAATAAGAACAATTAAATGCTGGTTAAGAATAATACGGGAGAATCAAGCTGTTCTTCTAGCATTTTGTCTAAGGGAGCAAATAAGGGAAGGGTGGGATACGGGATGGGCATAAAAAATAAGGAAAGGCTTAGGCAAAATTGGATTGGGATATATTTGGTTAAGGGGAGAGGACATTGCACCAAAATAGTTGAAAAATTGTTAACAGACGTTAGTGAGATATAGATAGACAAAATACTGAGTCTCAATGATCAGAAAAAGTATCGCTTAATCTACAGGCTCAATTACAGCTGGTGTGGTGGAGGGGAAATTATCTAGTGTCTGTGACAGAGAAGAAAGAAGTGATCTTGCATGGTTCTGATTAGGGGCTTGGAAAGGAAACAAAAGAGTTAACGCTCTCCGGGAAAGAATTTGCCCATTGTGCGGAGAAAGCGATACCTGGAGGCATATTTTGGCAGAATGCAGGGAAACGGAGATTTTAAGAAATGAGCATTTATCACCGCAATTTTTGAATAGCAATAGAAGTTTGAACATTTGCCGGGAAGTGTTGGAGCATGCGAGATACTCACACAATTTGGGAATATTTCTAGAGAAGACCCAGCAAAGAAGATTAATGGCTATAGAGAAGAGAAGGGAGTTGGAGAAGGAGTGTGAGTAAATGGAAGGGGGGCGCAAGAGTAATTATGTATTTGTATATAATATTATTAATATAAAATGTAAATATATGGAAGTATTTGTATATTTGTATTTATGCATGTATATTGTATGTACGTAGGTATGTGTGTATGTGTATATATATTAATGTATGTATGTGCATGGCCATTTTGATGATTTAAGGACGATATTAGCACGTACAGCCGTCAGGCTTATGCGACAGTTGTATTTATTTGAGTGTATTCTAACGTCCATTACTACTAAATAATGTCTTTTATAATCTACTACAAATATTTTTACTTAAAATACTGCGTTAATAAAACAGGGATTACATATGTGAAAATTAATTACTTAAGTCCACAGTTAAGTTGTTGTGAACGTTGAAAAACGTGCAATATATTTATGATGCTTATTTTCAGTATTATAGTGCATATGTTTTTATTTTTAATAGTTTATTTTAGGCGCCAAAACAGATTTTATCACTAAACGGTAATAACGGCAATGCGCTTACAAGACTACGTTTAGTGATTACAGCTGCAGGCATAAGAATGACGAAGACGACGAACTGGATAAGACGCAGGAGGGTGGAAGGAAAGTGGCGCAAGGAAAGATTGCAACGCCCCTTGCCATAAATAGTGACATACGCATCCCGGTCACTTTAAAAAGGTAAAGCACTTTGCGAAGCTGGTCCACGTGACCTGGCAAGAGCAACCTGCGGATTAATCATCGTGGTCGATGTATCTATCAGCTGACTCACTTCTTGGGAAACCGGTCATGGCCTGCACAGAGGAGCAACGATCAACAGGATAAACATCTGTGCAGACCACACATTTAAATGGATACTCGCAGGAAAAAACAAAACCTCTACAGCTAGAGTTTCATGCCAAGAGATGCAGTCTGTGTAGATTTCACTGAAGGAAGCGAATTCTGCAATATAAAAAGACAATCATTGTTCAGGAATATTCATCATGATGTTTGCTTGATATCCATTGCTGTGTAAAAATATCCAATTCAAAACTGTTGTACCCTCTAACTCTGGGTCTACAACATTTTAGGGAATTCCGAAGGAATGTAAGCTATTGCAGTTGTATCCATGGAAATATTTTTTAATAATTTATTCAAATCTGTATTGATTCTATATACTAGGCACCTATAATATATATAATGCATTTGTACGTCCGTTAACGCCCTAGCGACCGCAATAATTTTTTCTCAACGAAACTTGCTATATAATCATCAATTAACAAACGATTAGTCTAGTTAGTTAACCAGCAAAATTGAACCATTGCGGGTGAGACTTAACCTAAAACGAAAACATTTAGAAAAAAGATAAATTGAAAAAAAAATCGCTCTAGCAGTTGCAATTTTTGTTTTTTCCTCAACAAAACTCAGTAGATTCGTTTAAAATAAGTTGATAAACGTAGTTTTCGAAAATCATGGCAAACGGGTTATTAGAAGTCGGGGTATATATGAAAAACAATTGGAGGTTAAAGCGAAATTTTAAAAACCCTCTATTGGCTGCAATTAAAAAAAAAAATTAAAGGAAACTCGGTATATGACATTGAAATAGCAACGAAACCCCGTATATAAACATTTACATTCACATTTGCATTAAAAAAAACCGGAATATATCATTTAAATAAAACAGGAAAACAATTTCCGAAAATTAAGGAAATATGATCATTAGCAGCAGGGGTATACTTGAAAGCGGAAATTTAAAAAGAGCTCTTGCGTTTAATTTTCTCTATATTGTTTGAAAATAAATTGACAAACTAATTCCTGTTTGCTTCATTCCTGTACTACAGTGAGAGGTAATAGGGGGGGGGGGGAAGTACATCAACAAGAGCTGCATAAACTACGCGAATTCCTGAGCAGTTGAATAACAATTAATAAAAATGAACATAAAATCCAAATTAGGCCTTGTTAATTATTGAAATGAAATATTTTATAGCATTACTGTGTGGTATTAAGAGAAAAAAAAAATAGAATTCTTGCAACCTATATGTCAGATAAACCAAATTATTATTATTATTATTATTATTATTATTATTATTATTATTATTATTATTATTATTATTATTATTATGCAGATTAAACCACAATAATTAATGGTATACTGCCAATCGAATGAAATGCATGACCACTGAAAGACAAATCTATACTGTGCGAATATACCACCAGATTTTCGAGGGTTGCCGATTCAGGCTCCGCAGGTTAAGAAGCTACTTCAGTTAATCGCATACTGTCCTGTCGACCTACATGGCCAACCACCGAAAACCAGAGACTTGTATACTGCCTGGTTATTCCAATTGCCGGCTTCCAAAGCAGTTCTCCAACACCCAGTATACAAATGGCGCCGAATCTGGTCCAACATTCGACATTCTGCACTCAACACTTATCAACGGAGTGTCTGGTACCAACTGGTGAATAATATCTTCCCTACCAATGAGCGTCT